>ML662463.1:720499-796150 GCA_007570785.1 Antilocapra americana
ATAGTAGAGAGAGAGAAATGGAATTTTTGAGCAATTATCTGATGAAATTTAATGGGGTTAAGACTATCTTTGAAGAAGTAAGTTTCATTTACCCAACTCTCTGTTTTGCTTAAAAACTAAACTAAGTGTTCCTCAGTTTTATCTAGTCTGATAATCCCATTCCACTATTTTCTGCTTTTTCTACTATAAATGCATGCTGCAGGCCATGGGGTCGCAAAGAGTCAGACATGACTGAGCAGCTGAACAGAACTACTATATATGTCATTATTGAGGATGAAATCTTTGATCTCTGCCTTTATGATGACTTCCTCCTTGCTGAAAAACTTTAAATAAACTTTGAGTGTTGCCATCAATGTTATGGTTTTGGTTTTCCTTACCTGATTTCTTAAGGGGCTTCCCAGGTGGTGCTAGTGATAAAGAACCCACCTGCTACTGCAGGAGACATAAGAGGCATGAGTTCAATCCCTGAGTCTGGGAGATCTTCTGGAGGAGGTTAGAGCAACCGTCTTCCACTGTTCTTGCCTGGATAATCTCATAGACAGATGAGCCTGGCAGGCTGTAATTCATAGGGTCACAACAATACACTACTGAAGCAATTTAACACACACACACACATACACACACACACAAACGTGACTATTTAACTGTCTTAACTCTACTTTGCCATTTGATGCTTAGAAACAATTTTATCTGCCGAGTTTCAATATACACCTCTGCAAAATAATGTAGATAATTAGATCAATATTTCAGAACTAGAGTTTATAGAGCTTTATAAGAAAAAATTAGCACACATATCTTGTGAAGATTGAAATCATATTTTATTGTAATACTACTTAAACATTCATGAATCTAAGCCACAGAAATCTCCTTGTGTTTCTAATATAATGAAAAAAGTAAAAATAAAATATTTATTATAAAATTCTTGTTTCACAGACATTTACAGAAATTATTAGAATTATATTCTATTATTATTAGAAACAAGATATATATTTATAATATAACATTAGAAATAAGAACAATAGCAAAACAATTTTGAGTGGTTTCAATTCTAAGAACAATATTACACATTTCCTTTCAGCATCATAATTAGCTTATGAGCTAGTTACTCTAAACAACAGAGGAAAACTTGCTAAGCAACAGAGGAAAAAAAGAACAAGGTCTTTTCAGTTTCCCTCACTTAGTAAGATATTATTTAGCTGTATGCTGCCTGTTCATTTGTTACTAAATTCTAATTTTAATAAATCACTTGACTCATAACTTCCATATCTACTATTAGTACAATTTTAGATTAGCTCAATATTTTATACTAATAATTCTATTGGAAAACAAACTCTTTTAACCTAAGGTAAAGTATTAAAAAAATAAAATACTTGTTAATAATTGTGTCCTTGCTTCAAGATACCTTTAATGAACTAATGCAAACTAACGTGCATCATGATGTAAATTTCATAACAATTCATAGAATTAGTTAGGATATCAATTGTTCTAATAACTTTCCTTTTTAATTTTTAATACCTAAATGAACATTCCCCTTACTTCCCCATTTGAACTTCTCTGAAATTTTTCATCATACACTGTGCTGTGACATTATTTTGTCTTTTCCTATATGAATCCATTTACATATTCAGTCTCTCTGTAATTTTTTTCCCTTCACATGTGCTACTGCTGCTGCTAAAGTTACTTCAGTCTTGTCCAACCCTTTGTGACCCTATGAACCATAGCCCACCAGGCTCCTCTGTCCACAGGATCTTCAAGGCAAGAATACTGGAGTGGGAGGCCATGCCCTCCTCTAGGAGATCTTCCCTATGCAGGGACCAAGCCCACATCTCTCTCATTTCCAGCACTGGCAGGTGGGTTCTTTACCACCAGCCCCACCTAGGGAGCCCCAGTACATGTACAATATAATATATTATTCCTCCCCTTCGAGTTACTTTCATGATGTCTAATGAATATTTTATTTTGTTAAAGAACTAAGAAAAAAATCAATTATTTGGAAAGAGATACTTCTTAATGCTATATGTATATATATCTAGGGAAATCAATACTGTTCATGGGGCTCTCAAGGCAAGAATACTGAAGTGGTTTGCCATTCCCTTCTCCAGTGGACCACATACTGTCAGACCTCTCCATCATGGCCTGTCTGTCTTGGGTGGCCCCACAGGGCATGGCTTAGTTTCATTGACTTAGACAATCCTGGGTTTGTATGATCAGATTAGCTAGTTGTTTGTCATTATAGTTTCAGTGTGTCTGTCCTCTGATGCCCTCTCACAACACCTACCATCTTACTTGGGTTTCTGCTACCTTGGACGTGGGGTATCTCTTCACAGCTGCTCCAGCAAAGTGCAGTCGCTGCTTCTTACCTTGGATGAGGGGTATCTCCTTATGGCCACCCATCCTGACTTTGAACATGGTGTAGTTCCTCTTAGCCCTTCTGTGTCAGCGCAGCTGTGGCTCCTTGGATGTGGGGCTGCTCCTCTTGGCCGCTGCCCCTGATTTCGGGCGTGGGGTAGCTCCTCTTGGCCACACTTCTCCACAGTCCATTGCATCCACCACACTTCTGATGGTACAAGAGACTGGGTTCCAGATAGTAAAAGGAGTATGTCAAGGCTGTATATTGTCATCCTGATTATTTAATTTGCATGCAGAGTACATCACGAGAAACACTAGGCTGGAAGAAGCACAAGCTAGAATCAAGATTGCCAGGAGACGTATCAATAACCTCAGATACGCAGATGACACCACCATTATGGTAGAAAGTGAAGAAGAACTAAAGAGCCTCTTGATGAAAATGAAAGAGGAGAGTGAAAAAGTTGGCTTAAAGCACAACATTCAGAAAACTAAGGTCATGGCATCAAGTCTCATGACTTCATGGAAAATAGATGGGAAAATAGTGGAAACAATGGCTGACTTTGTCTTTCTGGACTACAAAATCACTGCAGATGGTGACTTCAGCCATGAAATTAAAATATGCTTACTCCTTGGAAGGAAAGTTATGACCAACCTACATAGCATATTAAAAAGCAGAGACATTACTTTGCCAACAAAGGTCTGTCTAGTCAAAGCTATTGTTCTTCCAGTGGTCATGTATGGATGTGAGAGTTGGACTATAAAGAAAGCTGAGTGCCGAAGAATTGATGCTTTTGAATTGTGGTGTCAGAGAAGACTCTTGAGAGTCCCTTGGACTGCAAGGAGATCTAACCAGTCCATCCTCAATGAGATCAGTCCTGGGTTTTCACTGGAAGGACTGATGTTGAAGCTGAAACTCCAATACTTTGGCCAACTTATGAGAAGAGTTGACTCACTGGAAAAGACTCTGATGTTGGGAAAGATTGGGGGCAGGATGAGAAGGGGATGACAGAGGATGGGATAACTGGATGGCATTACCAACTCAATGGACATGAGTTTGGATAAACTGCGGGAGTTGGTGATGGACAAGGAGGCCTGGTGTGCTGTGGTTCATGGGGTTGCAAAGAGTCAGACAAAACTGAGTGACAGAACTGACTGAGGGATATCAAAGTGTATAGAAATTCTATGGAAATTGAAAATGTGTACCTTTCGTTTTGGGCTTCCCAGATGGCACTAGCAAAGAATGTGCCTGCAATGTAGATGTGGGAGGCCTTGGTTGGATCCTTGGGTGGGGAAAATTCCCTGGTGGGCACGGCAATGCAATGGTAATGGAAACAAAAACATACACTAGATTGAATAGATTCAGTACCAGCATTTACGTTTCTTTTTACAATCCCATTGACTTTAAAAGATAACATGCAGATTCTGCAATGTTCCTGCCACTAACCTTTTCACTAGAGTATCCATACATCTTAGACATGGAAAAATGGGCAGACATCCTACTTGCTTGATACAATCTCATATTCTGTTCATTATTTCAGCATAATTATTAGAAGAACTCCTACTTTTACACTCAAATTATCTCAATTTGAGCAATAAATTATATAGCTCTCATTTTTACTTCCAAGCTAATTTTTCAGTATATATGAAGATGAAGATGTTGTTATGGTAAAAGGTTACATAATTATTTTTTGTCATTTTAAGATGATTTCATTTTAACCACTTCAGAACCATGTTCCAATTTTTATATAATGATTCTAAAATAAATCATATCTTTGGTGTTCAATTCCTACCTAATTTTTGCATTTCAAATAGTTGCAGTGAATATGGGAAGCCCTCAGCTGAGTAGAAAATATAACTTTAAATTTTTGATATTCCTTTTTTATGAGAATGAAGAAAGGACAGCAAGTTTATATGGACTTTCTGTCTGGGATGATCAACATGATTGTAGCTCATGTACATTTGGATATCCATTCCATGGAACTAAAGTATGGGGAGATTAGAATGGTAAACTCCAATTAGCAACTTATGGAAACAGAAAATGTATAACTTCAACAAGGAAATGATGACTTCTGTTACTAGGGGAAGATGTTAATAAGAAACATGGATTGATAGAAGAAAGGATTTCAACTGATGCTAGTGTTTATGCTTAGTTTTTCTAGAGCAAAGTCCATTGTTTACTAAATTAAAGTAAACAAATATTACTTGAATAGATGTATAATGAGGAAACAAAGTGATATCAGATGATTTGCTTTGCAATCAAAAATAGTTTCTGGCACCACACTCTCCTCAAGGCATTCTTCATCTCTGCATTTCTGAGAGTGTAAATCAGAGGGTTGAACATGGGAGCAATGATGGTGTAGAAGAGAGCAAACACCTTGTCTTCTGGAAATGTTGTGGCTGGTCTAATGTAAATGAAGAGAATAGGCACAAAGAACAGAACCACAACTGTGATGTGGGAACTACAAGTGGAAAGAGCTTTGTACTGAGTTTCTGTAGAGTAAGCCTTGATGGTGTATAATATCAAAATGTAGGACAGCATCACAACCACAAAGATCACCAACCCCATCATGCCTGCATTGGCCACCACTAGGATCCCAACTCCATAGGTGTCCGTGCAGGCCAGTTTCAGCAAAGGATATATGTCACAGAAATAGTGATCTATTTCATTGGGGCCACAGAATGGTAGGTTAATAGTGAGGAGACCCTGGACAAAGGAGTGCATAAATGCCCCAGCACAGCAAGCACTGACCATGGCATAGCATCTGTGCCTGCTCATGATGATGGTGTAGTGGAGAGGCCTGCAGATGGCCACATAGCAGTCATAGGCCATTACGGTGAGGATACAGATTTCAATCCCCCCAAAGAAGTGCATGGCAAAAAGCTGCACCATGCAGTCTGTATATGAAATTGTGCTACTTCAGCCAACAAGTCAGTGACTAACTTGGGTGTCACTGTTGAGGTATAACACAGATCTGATAGAGCAAGGTAGTTAAGGAAGAAATACATGGGTTGATTATTTAGTTGACAGCATGTGATAGAAATCATTATGAGTAAGTTTCCCATCCAAATAGCTATGTAACAAAATAAGAACAGTAGGAAGCACACATGTTTGATTTTCATATTCTGAGAAAGTCACAAGAGAATGAATTCAGTGATGTTACTGGTGTATTTCATGGTCTAATGCAGTGAAGACTCAGTGAGTTTGCCTAAAAAGAAAAAAAAAGACAGGTGAGCATGAGAAATATTGACTAAGCATGGTGTCAATCAGAGTGAGTATTGGAGAAATGCATTCATTTAGTAAATCAGCTTCCTACACTATACTTTTAAATAGTTAATTCTAAACCTCGTATGATTAGCTTGCCATATAATATACCAGATTCAATTATTTTCTAGAGTGAAAGAGAATAATATTAATAAGCACACTTGCTCAAGTATAAACAAACATGCACAGTTATCTTATGTATGGGATGAAAATTGAGCTCAGGAAAGATGCTTTTCTTTTCCTGAAGCAGCTTGTTTGCTTAGGAGATTCAAACAACTAGACTTAAAGTGAAAGGAATAAGGTAGGTTATGCAATTGCAAGACAGAACTCTGTGTTTGTATAAAACGTTTGTGATGTTCTTGTGGAACATGATTTTTTTTAATATTGCACTAAATTATTATTATATCTATCAGTGACATGCTTGCACACAGAGCAAGTGACTCATTTGCCTCACTGAAAAAAACCTATAACAAACCTGGAGAGCATAAGGGATATCACTTTGCCAATATAGGTCCATATAGTCAAAACTATGGCTTTTCCAGTAGTCATGTATGGATGTGAGAGTTAGAGCATAGTGAAGGCTGAGCGCTGAAATTGGAGGCTTTCAAACTGTGATGTTGGAGAAGACTCTTGTGAGTCCAAACACCAAGGAGAACAAACAAGTTCATATTAAAGGAGATCAACGCTGAATATCCATTGTAAGGATTGATGCTGAAGCTGAAGTTCCAATATTTTGGTCATCTGATGTGAAAACCTGACTCACTGAAAAAGACCCTGATGCTGGGGAAGATTGAGGGCGGGGGGAGATTGGGGTGACAGAGGATGAGATGGTTGGATGGCATCATCAATTCAATGGACATGAATCTGAGCAAACTCCAGGAGACAATGAAGGACAGGGAAGCCTGGCATGCTACATGTGGTCAATGGGATCCCAAAGAGTTGGACATACTTAATGACTGAACAAGAAGTCCTGATTCTGTAAAAAAAAAGTCTGATATAGTTACAAACATTGTGGAGAATGATAAAGAAAATACTGTATCAGGTGAAGCAAAAGTAACTGTGGCATTTCTTTTTAATTTAAATCAATAATAGGTAATAGTAATTATATGTAAAGTTGAGAAACAAAGGTTGCCTAAAAGACTAATAACAATAGTAAGGAAGTGCTATAATCTCCCTGCTTTGTTGTCTTTTAGGTTACAATTATTTCTTTTAGAAATAATGAAAATTTCATAAATAACATATCCAAAAAATATTTTTCAAAATATCACATATATTAAAAGTATTTCTATAATCAGAAAAATATGTAAAAGTTACTTCCTTAAATAGCTTTAGTTTAGGTTGTAGATGCTTTCATTTCCAATTAATTTTCCATTATGCTTCTATAGTTTATGAGCATATTTTTAGTCTAAGAATTTAAAATCATTCTGCTAGTTTGCTCATAAGATTCTTGGAGGAAAGGATATTCTAACAGAAAAAAAAAAGAAAGAAAGAAAGAAAAAGAAACATTCCATTAATTCCTGGGCAGGATAGGTTGAAAGTTTGCCTCTCTCATGTTAACTAGATGCTATACTAACAAAATAGGAAAATAATTAGAAAACAAAATGTTTCTCCTTTACAGCCTCCAACTTAATATCAGAGATTTCATATTCATGTTTTTTAAATTATAGCTTACATTTCCAAAATTCCCATGTTATTTCCAGTTTCCTTTGTTAATATTTGAGTTACTGATTTTATATATAGACAATCTCCACTTTCATATTTCAATGATTTAAAGAGAACATTTCCTGTCATAAACTACAAGGACTAACACTGCTGCTAACACAAATTCATTATGTCTGACAACACATTTCTCCTTCTTAATATGAGTATTTCCAGTATAGACATAAATGTTTCATGGTGGTGCAGGTAGAATTGGCATGTACATACTATGAAATGGGCACTGATTATTTTCTCTTTCACTTTGTTTCTCTTCATATCATTATGTATATATTGAGTATCCCATATATCATGATAAAAAGTAAACAAAACCAACACGATTATGTAAAGACAATAAATAAATTAGAAAAAATAAATAAATAAATAAATTTAGAAAAAAGAAAAGCTTGACAAAATAAAAAAAGAAACAAGTGTGCTGAAAGATTAACAGCTATAAATGAAGCTATTTCAACTCATATCAAATTGATTCTTATTTCAGGTCTTTCACAGACATAAAAGAGAAGTAATGATAATAATACCTAATATTTCCTAGAAACAGTTTTAACCATTTCACGTTTATTGGACTGTTAATCCTAATAAGTGATCATTTTGTTATCTCCCTTTTGCAAAAAAAGTAAGCCAAACAGTTAACAATTTGGATAAATACTGATAAATATTAAAGACTGTTTTTAAGTTTAGTTTAAATTTTTTTCACTATCTGGCTGTTGCTAATTTGGTTGTCAGGTACAAACTATGATTCTAGGGACATGATGATTTTTGTTGTTGTTGTTGTTGTTATTTCTTTCATAACCATTTTGTCTCACATGACAAAAAGTCAAGAATAAGCTAAATTTTCCCCAACAACTTCAAAGTTTTCTCTTAACACCTGTACCAATTCTTGGCTAAACTAATTATATTTGTTCTCTGTGTAACTATTCATCCTGTTCTCATTCTTCCTTATTCAATTTGCTCTACCTTGACATTCCAAATCCTCTGATATTAAGTTTTTCTATGCTATACCCTTCTGGTTTTTCAATTGGTCAGTATATACGTTTTGTGCAGAGTAGCAAAGGAGGCAGAAGAGTGATGAATCTCTATACTAGTATATTAACTTATTTTAACTATAACCCTTTTTCTCTTTAATATGTATTTTTTTCTCTTCTGTCTGAAGCATAACAAGTCTTTTTTTTTTACTTTTCTCTTATATAGCCTCTATGTGACAGAAATGCTAGCATTTCTTCATGAATTTCTCAAAATCATACCAAAAAAAAAGTCTGCTTAACTTGGGCATCTTCTGAAGCATATGACAAAGGGAATGAACATATGGAATCAGCATGTTTACAGACAAACTTTAATTTAAATTATATATGCAAAATTTATTTTTTGTATTTGAAAGTTATTATTATTATAGTTTGATTAAAATTTTACTTACCAGATGGTTATCTCATTAGATAAAATCTTTTATCTCTGAGTAAATGGTGGCAATGTTCTGAATGCAGTCAGAATCTTAACTGCATTGCCAAAGATTAATGAATTATCATATAATCAGCTCACATGAATCCTGGTCCTAGGACTTTCCTGCTGTCCTTATAGAAATAGGAAATGCTCTTTTGATTTTTGAAACTAAAATAGAGCAAAATCATTGCTAGCATTTATGTTGAATAGTGCTTTATTTTTTCCTACACAAATGTTGTATCTCCTTTGTGGTTTTGGGAATGGAAATGTACACATAAGCTTTTTGTTTGATTTCCAAAGGTGTTTAAACTAGGTGACCTGGGAGATTATAACTCCCAACCTCCCTGTCACCTTTTCTAAGGATGAGACAGTTCCCCAAATAAGAGCTGGCCAAGTCCTTAAAAAAAATTATGCCACAGCTGACAATTCCTTACACTCTGAGGAGTTCGAGTACTAACTGAAAGCCCACTTTTGTTCAATACTGAGACTGTAAATCATGCATGTTCTTTATATTGAAACAAAATTTGAGACAGTCAAAGGCCAATATAATCAGAAATACACTTTTTTATTTATTTATTGTTTGATGTGTATTATTTTTAAAGTCTTTATTGGATTTGTTGCAATATTGCTTGTTTTAGGTTTGGGTATTGGTCATGTGGGATCTTAACTCCTCAATCCAGGGATCGAACCCACACTTTCTGCACTGGAAGGCAAAGTCTACTGAACTGTCAGGGAAGCCCCAGAACCAAATTTTGAAGTTAAGTTTATTACAGAATAAACAGTTTGAAAAGAAAATGAAAAACATCTTTGTGTTGCTTCAAATCTAAAGGACCCTCCTAACTTCACTAGTTGCTTTATTGTGTAGTTTTAAATTTTAATTTGTTTAAAATATGTGCTTATTGAAGTAGATACTTAACTGAATTTTCATCATATAAGGTGGTCAAAGTTATGAGGATTTAAAGAAAGTTAATTTATAGCACAACATATAATATTTTAAAAAGTAATAACTGTGTGCTTAAATTAAATGTATATTCCAGAGTCTCTTGTTCAAGTGAGCTGTACCTATCCATGAGATCTCATTAGATTTTTAAACCTCTGTTTCCATGGAATATATAAACTTGTATTCCCATAGAATTTTTATAGCTTCCTAGTACAATGAAATTCCATTAACACTATTGACATAATTTTTTCTCTTAATTTTTTCTTCTGACATTAATATGAATAGTATCTTTCTTTTTGTTAGTACTTACCCACTCAATATTCTTCCTTTACTTTTAAGCACTTAGCATCTTTATGGTTTAGGTTAATCTCTTTAAAATATATGGTTATATTTAAAAGTCTAGTCTGATAGTTATTATCTTTTAGCTCAGTAATTGAGATCAAGCAGTCTGACATATTTTCAGGGATTCATTTTGACAGTTCTATATCTGTTTTATATTTTAAATATGTTTTTATTTTGAATCTGTCCTCTTTTCTTGTCTTTTAAGAAGGTTTTTGCTTGTTTGTTTCACCCTCCTGAAATTTTGGAAATTTTCATTTCTGTCATTGCTACAGAAATTTGTCACATGTGAATCCTAGTTATTATTTAAAACAAGATTTTTTTCTGTTTCTGTCATAGTCCATAAAGTTTAAGGAGCATAACCCTCACTGATGATGCCACTGGTTTAGGTCTTTGTGGTGGTAACAAACACTATAACAAGAAGTTTATAAAATATAGCAAAGAGGGATCAATTACTGTGAACACCAGTTTATGATAGATCAGTAAGTTCCAAAAAGTAGACTTATTTATTTTAATAAGAATCTTGGAATTCTGACGTGGTTGACCTCAAATGAAAGCACTTCGCTGATACCATGATCCCAGGCCATCTTTTATTGGTCTCTTTGGGAACAAGGACTCACTGCATTTGTCTCCACAGTTCCTAAAATGCACAGCTAAAATAGCCATTTTTGATGACAGAATCCTTTCATTGTTTTACTTTTTCTTTTCCTTTTTTCTTTGCTTCTTATTATACCCATGGAATATAGTTTCCCTACCGGTACAGTGTAACCAAAATAACACCGTATCTCTGATAGACATGCATATATTAAAGTCACAAGAACAACACAAACAGCAACAACAACAAAAATAAACAATAGGAGGCATTAATTACTATTACACATTCTTCTCAATTTACTTGTTTAGCCAGGGGATAGATATACCTTGGACACTGGAAACAGATGTTCATAAATTACTTAGATGATGACTTCAACTGTATCTACTATTTGATTCAGTAATTTGACCAAAACCACACATCAATGTCTGAGGATTCAAGTCTCTGAGACAAAGAGTATATACCCTCCCAAGTGAAAAACAAGGTGGTAAATTTACCACCATGAAGAAACTCAGTGATTGCCAGCGATATACCATCAAATCAGAATGATATAAAGTCATAATGATATTATTTGAACAAATCTCATTGGCTTAAGAAATGTTCATGAAACTCTTGCCAAATTGTTTCTTTTCCCTCAGTCAACAACTGTGATCTTATGGGGGTTGGCCGAGGAAGAAACACATGATTGCACCTGTTTGCATTTAGTTCTACAAGAAAATTCGGCCCTGACTGAACATGGACTGTTATAGTGTTACAGCCTCAAACATGAATGCCTCCAAAAAGAAAACCTCAGCCAATGCATTTGATTGTCTAGTTTGTATAGACCACATGATGTCTAGATGTGTAGGTCCATTCCAGTTCATGACATTTGCTGATGGTTTCACTGGATGTTTAACTTTAGAAAGCATAGAAAAGAAGGTGTGAAAGAAATATATTTTTTCAGCTTCCATACTGTAGAGAAACCCAAACTAGTCCATTGAAAACCTACACATACAAGACAGATACAGATTTTTATGGCCAACATCTCAGCTGAGGTCCTAGCTCACAGCCAGCATCAACTTTCAGGCATGTAATTCAAGGTGCTAAACAATTTCAGCTGCCAATTAATGAACTTTTGAATTTTCTAAGATGCAAACTCGGACATCACAGAGCAAAGATAAGCCATCTTCACTATGTGTAAATTCCTCATCCCAATCACAGAAACAAGGGTTAACTCAGTATTGCTTAATTTTCATATATTTAATTATATTTTTTTCATTTTTGTTTCGAGTATTAATTTTATAATCTATTCTTAGTATTACAGATTATTCAAGAAAGATTGCAACCTGCACTAGAGGATAAACTAGTATTGTCCAGAATGTTCAGGATTTGCATTTCCTTTTTGGGAGAGAAAGAGGGAGACTATCTTTGTAGAAGCATCTTGCTTGGCAAAAGCATACAGATGTTATTGGTTTTTGTAAGGAGGTTCAAATTTAATGTAGAGGAGTGTTTATAAAAAGTAGCAAAAGAAGTTAAATGTTGTACTCATTTACGTATTAGTCTCAGCTCAATAATCCGCCATTAAATGTTCTCCTCTGAGATGCTGGGAGTAGTATTTCACAAAATTTTCCTTTAGCAGATGACTTCCTGTTAGTTTATGTCATTAAGAGCACACTAAAATGAGATGGGTGATCAAAAAGAGAATTATAAAATTAGCTATAAGATACTAGAGAATTTATGTTTCAGTAATAAAGGATGTTTATTTAATATTGGTCTGATATTTTAAGAGGGCTTCCCTGGTAGCTCAGATGGTAAAGAATCTGCCTGGAATACTGGAGACCTAGTTTCATTCTCTGGGTCAAGAAGATCCCCTGAAGAAGGGAATCGCTACCCACTCCAGTATTCTGGTATGGAGAATTCCATGGACTGTATAGTAGCCCATGGGGTGGCAAAGAGTCAGACACAACTGAATGACTAACATTCTCACTTCCATTTTAAGAATTAACAAAATTATTTTACTCAATTCTCGTAAACATCCACTTCCCACTACCCACCACCTAGCATATCCTATAAAATTAAACATTTCAATATATATATATATATATATAATTTATATTATATAGTATTATATACATATTATATATATTATATATATATATATACACACACACACACACACACACACATAGCACAGTCAAAATACAATGTCAAATTAAGGAATTCTTGAGACAGGTATGAGAAGAGAAATGGGGGAAAGTAACATGAAAAAATGAAATTTCTCAAGCAAGAGAGATCTGAGAAAATGCTGAAGATTCTGTAGCCAGCTTTTGCAATCACTATAAGTCTATCCAAACACTTTTTTTCTCATCAATTTTATTAAATACTTTCCCCTATAGAGCAAATATTTTTAATATGAAGCTCAGTAAATAGAATTATTTTTCTCCCCTTTCCTATGATTTGTTAACAGTGCTCACCTCTTAAAAACACATTGTCTATATGTATAGATTTAATATTATACTAAAAAAATTCAGAATACAATGAATAAGGTAAAAAATAATTTGAAATACTCCAGGGTCATACATGGGTATGACGTGCTAATTTACTTTTCCTTACTGTATTTTTTGAGTAAGCAGTTTCTGAAATTGCCACATATGCATTTCATTAAAAAATCAAATAAAGACAAAGTAAAAAAAATCACAGCACAGATAAATGAAGATAATCAAGAAAAGTTTTAATTTTGATAATCTGTTAATAAAAATAAACAAAATTACTCTAAAATATTGATTATCTTAGGGCATTTCTTAATACTAATTACTAAGTCACAATTTTCTCTGCACTGCAAAAATATAGTTAAATAATAATTTTTATTTCTTATTAGCATTTCACAAAACTTAGGCATTCTTTTTTCATTTTGCTGGTTAAATTATAAGAATAGTTCTTATTAAAGTTAATGTAAAATTGCTGTCATAATTTTAAATTTTCTCCTAGGTGTATCAGAATATGGACTGCTATAAAATTACCTTAACTGAATAGAATAAATAGCCCATTTCAGGATGGCAAAGATTTTGAAGGTAGGAAATTATTAGTCAGTGGAGATATGCAAGCATAAACTGGACTATTCTTTGATAAGAATATGGAGAAAAGAGGAAAATAGAAAAGATCCAAAATAGAACTCAATGCAATACACTATGGATAGAATATTATGTAATTCTAACTCAACTGCTATTCTCAACTGGAATTCTACTTATGAATACTGTGCAACACTAAAGTTAGCTAAATAATTTTATGGTAATAAAAGTCAAACTAAAGAGAATAAATTTAAATGATGTATAATGCACACTTGTTAGAATATTCTTTAATAAAAGTAAAATGGTTATTTCATGAATTCACTGATCATCACATCTATGTGGCTGTATAATGAATTTTTAGGTTGAATCAGGTTTAGTTTCTTCCTGAGACACTCATTTTACAGAGCCTTAGAAAATTGTATATATTTGCCCAGGGAGTGGAACGGTGAGTCAGTGAGTCAGTGATGGAACCAACGGATCTTCAGATTAAAATAAACAAGTAAATAAATAAATAAAACAAATATTGTGCAATTTTCACACAAGCAAACAAACATTTTCAGTCCTGAGAGTCATAGAGTCATTTATTTTATGCCTATGCCTAAAGGAAATTTGGCTGAGAAGAGAAGAATGTGACTTATATGACAATGTAAGAATTAATTGGTCTTTGAATATTCTAAGAAATCATGTTCCCAGAGGCATTTCTAAACAGAGTTTCACAAAAAGCCTCCAACCTTGCTGTCCAAGGTCACATCCCTGGAGCTGTGGACATTGCCTATCTCAGCAGAGCTTCTTTTCTGCTGCCCATTTTGTTTTTCTCTTATGCCACTTCATTTCCACCAATGATATATGCTCAGCCCCAAAAGTCCACCCTAAAGTTTAGGCATTTAATCCCTTACTTCATACTGAAATCCATGTGTTAATGGTTTATTTAAAGTATGTAAGACTTCAGAAAATCAATTTTTATACTATCTTAAGTAGTAAAAAGTAATAATAACAATAATTTACTGAGAGATTATTTCATGCTTCAAATTTATAATTTTATTTATAATGAGGACATAAATGGCATTACATCTATTGTGTTAATAAGAACATAAAACAATTACCAAACTGATCAGAATCTTTTTTATTCACTCACAGAAAGCATTCAATTATTTTTCTGCTATTTACTAGCTGTTTAACTAGTCACTTTTCTAGAGGCTCATTTTTTATCTTTTACCTAACAATATTCATTTATGTGTCCACCATATTTTCTCATGGCTTGGTAGCTCATTTCTTTTTAATACTGAGGTGTATTACATTGTCTAAATGTGCCATGTTTTTGAACTTCCCTGGTGCCTCAGCCATTAAAGAATCTGCCTATTATGTGAGAGACCTGGGTTCGATCCCTGGGTTCAGAAGATTCCCTGGAGAAGGGAATGGCAACCCACTCTAGTATTCTCGCCTGGAGAATCCCATGGACAGAGGAGCCTGGCAGGCTACAGTCCATGGGATTGCAAAGAATTGGACATAACTCTTTCACTTTATTTAATGAGGGGCATGCTTCAAGGTTTGGCAGTTATTAATGAAGTTGGTCTAAACATCCATGTGCAACCAAATGTATATTGCAGTCAGTTTGTTCTTTTCTAGATCACATTTGTATTTTGCTTATTTTATTTATTTTTTTCCTAAGTGTATAATGTAAGATCTTTGGTTTTGACTTCCATTCACTTATCAGTTTTAGACAAGTAGAAGTTGGTAAATACTTACACATTTTAATTTAGTTCCTTAAGATTTATGGGGAATGTTTTTAAAATCTAGTCAGTAGGTAGGATATATGTTAGTCTGAATTTTTGCTTCTTCCTCTGTCTATACTAATTACTATTATTATTATTTTTCAAAGGGAAGTCAGAAGAGTTGATCCAGAAACTACTTTAAAACATAATCTACATATTGATATTTTTTGTTGCACAATTCATTTCTCAATGACTCTAGGGGATGTATATATGAATGCTGTATAAGAAATTGTAAATATTACTTTAATTTTAGATTGCAACTTCTCCAGTACCACAGAATCAGTATCAGCACATGATTTGACCCCTAAGTGCAATGTTTTTAATAAAGTTGTAATTTAAAATATATTTGCTTATAATTCACTGATCCATTATATTTCATTACATAATAAAAGTCATTTATGACAAACCCATGGGTTACATCATACTCAATGGTGAAAGCAGAAAGTCTTTTTGCTAAATCAGAAATGAAACAAGCCTGCCCACCCTCACCACTTCTATTTAACATAATATTGGAAGTCCCACACAGCAAGCAGACAAGAAGAAGAAATAAAAGCTATCCACATTGCAAGGGAAGAGGTAAAATTCACTATTTGCAGGTGACATAACTTTATATAGAAAACTCTAAAATCTCTATCTTTAAAATATTAGAAAAATGAACTTAGCAAAGTTACCAGATTTAAGATTAGTATATACCTGTTGTTTTTCTATACACCAATAATGAATATTTTAAAAAATTCCTGGTTAAAATCACATCAAAAAGAATAAACTACTTAGTAATAAACTTAAACAAGAAAGTAGAAAACCTACATTCTGAAAAAGAAAAGAAAAAGACAATGGTGGAAGAAATTGTAGACAATATAAATAAATGAAAACACATCTCATGCTCTTAGATTAGAATAATTAATGTTGTTAAAGGTCTATACTATCCATTACAATCTAGAAATATAATAAAATTCCTATCAAAATACCCATGAAAATTTTATAGATTTAGAACAAATATTCGAAAATTCATATTAAACCAAAAGACCCCAAATTAACAAAGCAAACTGGAACAAAAACAAAAAATGCTGAAGGCAACACAATTCCAGTTTTCATACAATATTCAAAGCAACAGTAAACAAAAAAGCATGATATTGGTACAAAAACAGACATATAGATCAATGGAACATAACAGACAGCCCAGAAATAAACTTGTGGACACCTATGGTCAATTAATCTTCAACATAAAAGCCAAAAATATATAATGGGAAAAAATAAAGTTTCTTCAGCATTCCCTGTCCGATGCATCATGGGAATTTATGCTAGTGTTTCAGTCTTTCTGACATATTATTAATAAATAAGGGGAATTTTATTTACAGCAGACCAATATATATATTCATATTAAAAGGAGAATACAGTTTTGAATTTAATTTCATAAATGTTTAACTACAGATTTATTTGTTTCATATTAATTATACAAAACTTCAGGGGTACAAAGAAATTGAAAGATATAATATATAATTTCTGCCTCAGTCAAACAAGGAAAATGCAATTCACACACACATACACATACACAGAGTAGTATGGGGTTTGAGTTGTTTGGTATACAGTAAATGTACAGCTGAAAACCAATGGAAGGAAAAGAAAAGCAAAAGTGAAATACACAGCAACATGACAGGCCTCGCTACCCATCACCATCTCCCAGAGTCCACCCAAAGCCATGTCCATTGAGTGGGTGATGGCATCCAACCATCTCATCCTCTGTTGTCTCCTTCTCCTCCAGCCCTTAATCTTTCCCAGCTCAGGATCTTTTAAAATGAGTCAGCACTTCGCATCATGTGACCAAAGTATTGGCATTTCAGCTTCAACATTAGTCCTCCCAATGAACAGCTAGGACTGATTTCCTATAGGATGGACTGGTTGGATCTCACTGCAGTCCAAGGGACTCTCAAGAGTCTTCTCCAACATCACAGCTCAAAAACATCAAATTCTTCTGCCCTCAGCTTTCTTTACAGTCCAAATCTCACATGTGTACATGACCATTGGAAAAACCATAGCCTTGACTAGATGGACCTTTGTTGATAAAATAATGTCTCTGCTTTTTAATATGTCATCTAGGTTTGTCATAACTTTCCTTCCTAGGAGTAAGCGTCTTTTAATTTCATGGCTGCAATCACTATCTCCAGTGATCTTGGAGCCCAGAAAAATAAAGTCTGACACTGTTTCCCCATCTATCTGCCATGAAGTGATGGGACAGGATGCCATGATCTTAGTTTTCTGAATGTTGAACCTTAAGCCAACTTTTTCACTCTCCTCTTTCATTTTCATCAAGAGGCCCTTTATTTAGTCTTTACTTTCTACCATATGGGTGGTGTCATCTGCACATCTAATGTTATTGATATTTCTCACGGCAATCTTAATTCCAGCCCAGCATTTCTCATGATGAGCTCTGCATATAAGTAAATAAGCAGAGTGACAACATACATCCTTGATGCTCCTTTTCCTATTTGGAACCAGTCTGTCGTTCCATGTCCAGTTCTAACTGTTGCTTCCTGACCTCCATACAGGTTTCTCAAGAGGTAGATCAGGTGGTCTGGTATTCTCATTTCTTTCAGAATTTTCCACAGTTTATTGTGATTCACACAGTCAAAGGCTTTGGCATAGTCACTAAAATAGAAATAGATGTTTTTCTGGAACTCTCTTGCTTTTTTGATGATCCAGCAGATGTTGGCAATTGGGTCTCAGATTCTTATGCCATTTCTAAAACCAGGTTGAAAATCTGGTTGCTGAAGCCTGGCTTGGAGAATTTTAAGCATTACTTTACTAGTGTGTGAGATGAGTGCAACTGTGCAGTAGTTTGAGCATTCTTTGGCATTGCTTTTCTTTGGGATTGGAATGAAAACCGACCTTTTCCAGTCCTGTGGCCATTGCTGAGTTTTCCACTTTTGCTGACATATTGAGTGCAGCACTTTCACAGCATAATCTTTTAGAATTTGAAATAGCTCAACTGAAATTCCATCACCTCCACTAGCTTTGTTCGTACTGATGCTTCCTAAGGCTCACCTGACTTCACACTCCAGAATGTCTGGCTCTAGGTGAGTGACCACACAGTTATTCTGTGTATTCTTGCCACCTTTCTTAATACCTTCTGCTTTTTTTAGGTCCATACCACTTCTGTCCTTTATTGGCCTATTTATAGATCTTCAAAATATTCCTGAATAAGAAAATATCTGAAATGTGAATAATATTTAAGACATGGACCCTAAAACATTAGAACAGAGGGATCTCAGCCAGAGAAAATAGAAGAAAAACGGTCATAGATTGCCAAATTTTAGGGTAGATTAGAGAATGTAGAGGGGCACAAAGTAGTTGCATAAAAGCATCTACTGAAAGGGAACTGAGGGAAAAATGATGAAGAAACAAGAAAGAATCTAGTATGAATTTCTTGTCACCAAATCCCCTGCAAAGCACTTTGTATGAGTTTCTTGTAGCCATAGCCCAAGCAAAATTTAACAGATGGTAGTCTAATTAATATTTCATTTTATGGAGCATAATATTATCTCATTTCACAATTTTCATAAGCAATATAATTAGAACAAATTTCCAAGACAAAGGCATAAAACCAAAAAAATTGAGGAGTCACCCAGGTTTCCTTGACCACACAGACTCAATTTAACCCCATAATTTCCTGCAATGTGATGATTTATGAAATTAGATAGTCATACATAATTTTCTAATGCACAAGTGAGAAAGTTGGATTTTATTTCAAGGAAAATAGGGTTACTCAGCAATTATTGAGCAGGTTGGTCATACAATTAGAGATGTGCTTAAAAGCAAAATTATTTCATTCCTCCAAGTGCTCACATGCAAAACTAGTAGAATCCTTTAAAGTGCAGATTGTAGTCTGAATCACAGTAGCATGCTTCTTTGGCTAACCTAACGTCAGGTGTTAGAGGTGGAGTATAAATAAAGCTGAGTGCCAAAGAATTGATGCTTTTGAACTGTGGAGTTGGAGATGACTCTTGAGAGTCTCTTCGACTTCAAGGAGATTCAACCAGTCCATTGTAAAGGAAATCAGTCCTGAATATTCATTAGAAGTATTGATGCTGAAGCTGAAACTCCAATACTTTGGCCACCTGATGCGAATAACTGACTCATTGGAAAAGACCCTGATGCTGGGAAAGATTGAAGGCAGGAGGAGAAGGGGACGACGGAGGATGAGATGGTTGTATTGCATCACCAACTCAATGGACATGAGTTTGAGTAAACTCTGGGAGTTGGTGATGGACTGGAAAGCCTGGTGTGCTGCAGTCCATGGGGGTCACAAAGAGTCAGACACAACTGAGTGACTGAACTGAATGCCAGATATTTATTTCATTTCCTCGAAGAAAGTGTATATGTTTTCTTCTAATGCCTCAAAGGACACAGGTCCTGGACATGAGACATGAATTCTAAACCACAATGAGCATCACCCTATTCACTTGAAATCTGAATGTGTCACTTTGGACCACACCTTCCTCATGGCAATTTTCATCTCCATGTTTCTCAGGGTGTAGATGAGAGGGTTCAACATGGGGGCAATCACAGTGTAAAACACAGAGATGTCCTTGTCCTTGTTCTTACTCCCTGCAGGTAGAACATATGTATAGACACAGGGCACAAAGAATAACACTACAACTGTTATATGAGAACTACATGTTGAGAGAGCTTTTTTTCGCCCTGCAGAAGAATGTTTTCTAAGGTTATATAGTATGACTATATAAGAAGCTACTAGAACAAGAAATATGACAACTACTACCATTCCTGAATTTGCAATCACTAAGATACTCACAACATGAATATCTTTGCACACCAGTTTCAAAAGAGGCTTCACATCACATAGATAGTGATCTATCTGATTAGGACCACAGAAAGGTAACGTGAGTACCATGAGAAGTAAAGCAATAGAATGCCAAAAACCCACAGCCCAGGCCAGGATGATCAACATGTTACACTTCTGTCTGTTCATGATGACCATGTAGTGCAGGGGCTTGACAATGGCGACATAACGATCAAAAGCCATGGACACCAAGATGAATATTTCCACACCTGCCAGCAGGTGAGCAGTGAAGAGCTGGGTCATGCAGTTGTTATAGGAAATGTTTCTTCGTGTTGCAGCTAAGTCCCTGATTAGCCTGGGGACCACTGTGGAGGTGTAGCAGACATCCATGAGGGAGAGGTGACAGAGAAAGTAGTACATCGGTTGTTGCAACAGATGGGTGCAGGTGATGGTGAGCAAGATGAGGAAATTCCCCATTAAGACAGCCAGGTAACAGAGCAGGAACAAGAAGAAGAATAGTAACTTTATTTTCTTATTTCCCCACAACCCTATGAAAACAAATTCTGTGACATTGTTTTGGGTTTCCATGAGGTTGGGTAGAGTTCAGAGGACACAACAGAAATTCAGTTCATCTGAAACAATACAGAATATAATACGCCTTTAATTGCATATTTAAAGTTTTGGATTATTGGGCATTGAACAAAGATATAGGTCACAGAAAATTTACTATAAGCAATCCATAATTTTATATTAAGAGCAGCATAGTTTGAACAATATTTGATAAAATAATAATTATGTCTGGAACATAACAAGAGGTGGTATTCATTTTATATTTGTAAAATAAAAGCAAGAGGTTTCAGCAATTTGCACCAAATCATTAAGATATTAAGCTGCAGTCAAACTAAGCTGAGCCTGACTCTGATACTAGAGTTCATGCCCTTGGGAACTATGCAACAATATTCACTGACCATGGAAATTCCAGGTTTTGTCCATCTCTGTAAAGAATATAAAGTCATTCTCCATTCCAGCCTTCAACCATCTATGTAATGGCTATTTACACATTAAGAAAAGCTCTCATATCATCCCACCCTTGCCCTTTTCCACAGAGTCCATGAGACTGTTCTATACATCTGCGTTTCTTTTTCTGTCTCGCATGCAGGGTTCTCATTACCATCCTTCTAAATTCCATATATATGTGTTAGTATACTGTATTGTTGTTTTTCCTTCTGGCTTACTTCACTCAGGATAATAGGCTCCAGTTCCGTCCACCTGAGTAGAACTGATTCCAATGAATCATCATATGTGAAATCAATCGCCAGCCCAGGGTTGATGCTCAGGGCTGATGCACCGAGATGTCCCAGGCAGAGGGAATCGGGAGGGAGGGGGGAGGGAGGTTCTGGAGGGGGAGCATATGTAAACCCTTGGCGGTTTCATGCCGTTGTATGGCAAAACCAACACAATAAAAAAAAATCTCTCCACTTCTCCATGTGCATGAGTCCCAATTTCAGATGAACATTCAATACAGTCAATGGAACTAAATATTATTTTTGAAATTTTTGTAAACTGCTTTTAGTCATAGCAGAGCATAGCTGTATTAGTTGAAAATATTTTCAGTGTCCCCCCTTGTAGGCATGTGTGATAAAGATTCCGAACATGGAGGACTTGAAACAGAGAAGTTAAGCACAATGTGAGCCATATGAATATAGGAAGAACTGTTACTGTTACATAAAAATTCACTTTAACTTTAATTTCAATAAATATATGTTTCAGAGGCTTCTGTTGATACTACTTAGAGCTAGTAATTTTTTTTGATGCTGGGTGAATTCAACACAAAGAGTGATCTATTTAGTCAAACACTTTTAGAACACTGTCATTTTTTTGATGTAGTAAACCGAGGAGAACAGAGTGAATATGTTGAAAAAATCAACTTTTACCCAAAATGAAATTTTCTCCACAGTAAAATCATTGTTTGCTTCAAATACTGTTAATTTTAATGAATTGCTATTTAATGGCATCATTGAGGAACAATGTGACATGTTAGATATATCCACCATGTAATGATACAGGCTCACAAGTCCTGTATGATTTTTGTTGAGCACTAAACAGTTCACCCTCTCTAAGCCTTCTTCAACTTGTTAGTGAAATTAATATTGTTCACCAATTTTCCTTATAGCAAGAACAGAAAGTGAAATTCTTATGTAGTCTATGTTTATATGGAAGACTCTGATTACATGACATAAACAAATTTAAAGACACTTTTTAATTAAAATTATAATAGAAATTATAGAGAAACCAAAGAACCAAAACTGTAGAAAATGCAACTTTTAGTTTAGCATCTTTTTAAACAGTAGTACAAGCTTCAGCATCCCTTAATATTTGAATCATTGCTGCACTACTTACAATGGTTGAGCAGAACTTTGGAAAATACAGACTCACAGGAAACAATCCTTCAGTGCAGGTCTTATTCTTCTGGTCTTCCTTTAAACCAGAAAAAAAAAATAACAAACAGACTGTGCCTTCTCCCTTTCTTTGTCCTTCCCTGTTCACTCTCACTCTCTCTTCCTGCATCCAGCCCACATACATACCACCATCACCTAAATACATATTTAGATACCAAGGGTTTTGGGAGTGAAGGAAGAATAATGAATCTGACTTTTCACATACCTTTCAGTTAAGGTGTTTCTTCCAAAACTCTCTCCTTCAAACTTCAAATTCTTAAAAAAAATCTGTGAGGAATAGTTTGAAAAGATATATCAAACTACAGTTTGAAAGAGAAAAAAAAGCACTTAAATAAGCATATCAAGAAAAAGGATTTATAGTTAAGGTCATGACAGTACACATGGACAGTGTAAAACCCATCAAGGGCAATTTGATAAAATTGTTAACATTTTAAGTGTTTACCATATGAATAATAAATAAAAATCATGAAACTAACATGTATGGTTTTCATTATTTTCTGTATTTAAATGTTGAGATGAAAACAGAAAATGTAAGTGTAGTTTTCTCAGTCATGTCCATCTCTTTGCGAGCCCATGGGCTGTAGACCTCCTCCAGGCTCTGTCCATGGGATTCTCCAAGAAAGAATAGTGGAGTGGGTTGCCATGCCCTTCTCCAGGAGATCTTGCCAATCTTGGGATCAAAACCAGATCTCCTGTATAGAGGGAAATTCTTTACCATCTGAGCCACTAGGGAAGCCTAAATTTTGAGACACTATATACTAACCAATTAAATGATAAGGGCACAAAACTAAAAAAAAAATCTCATTTACTGATCATTTCATCTTTACCAACACCTAGTAAGGCATATAAAATTTCAATTAGTATAATCAAAATTTATGTAAAATTGTTTCTAAATCCCAATTATTTATATAGAATTTTAATGTGCATTTGTTTAACTAATCATAATACTGATTTCTGCAAGATTTTACATTTATTTGAAATGTCAGATCATCTTTCAGACTGTTTCTTTCTATTTCTCTGAGACTGTGCTCTGAAACAGCAAAAAGATTATATCTGACCTTCTCAGGAATTGTCCATCCAAAAGACTTTTAGGAAAGCATTGCTGTATATAACTTGAATTGAAAGCACACCAAAGGAAAGCAGGAAAAAAAAAATCCCACAGGCATTTTACAGCAGCCACTGTGTATAAGGTTATAATTATAGGAATAAAGCTACTAATAATAATGTGATATATAAGACAGGTTTGAGGCTTATTTCTTTAATTTAATCTCTTGAGGGTTATCATAGGAATGATTCAATAACTTTATAATGTTATAGAAACCAATGAAATATTATGGATATTTATTTTTCTGTCTCTAATAAAATAATTTCCTTAAAAACTGAGTTTGCTGATGTTTATCAAAGTAGTACATAATACATATTTTATATACTTGAAATATTTATTATTTAATTGTATAAATATATTAAGAGATAATCAGAACATGTGTACTTCCCATATACAGTTAACATCACTATAAAAATTTTTAAATTATTTCTCACTGTTTATTTACTCCCACTTGGAATTTAGAAGCCATGTACAGCAATTTGTGTCAGGCGGTGTAATCTAGTATCAGGCAATGTTAGACAGTTGGGGAGAAAGTCACAATCTGTTTTTCTTCCTTATTTTAGTTTTTTGGTTTTTTGTTTTGCTTTCCTTTGTCCTTTTTCATCCCTTTGGCAAGAGAGAAACAAGGATGTCAGTAGAAACTAAGGGATCAGGTGGAGTAAATTGTAGTCCTTAGTTCCTATTTCTTATCAAGAAATTTTGATGAGTCATGCAGGATCCTTCTAAGGTTTTGTTTATTTTATAATATATTTTTCCTTTATAAACTGCTTATTTCCACTCTAGATACTCACTGTACTCTAACATATTTAACTCTTACTAGCTGCAGGGCATTTCATATTAGTTGTGCTCTCCCCACACTGTCAACATCTAGAAATAATCTTTTAGTAGAATCACCTTAAATTGTGGTGTTTAACTCCAACTTCTCCTTGATGCTTGATACTGGAAAGCAATAAAAGTCCTTAAATGCAAATTTGATTAAATAAAAAACACTTTTTAAAAGATCAATAAAACTGATAATATTTCAAAATAAGGAAAAGGGGGAGAGAAAGAATAAGAGAAAAATAGAGACAAAATACTTAAACCAAGAATGAAATAATGTACAGCAGTACAAAATCTACAGATATTAACAGGGTGGTAGAAAATGTTAAAAATAATTTGAATAAAAATATTGTAGTATCTAACAGAAGGTAAAGAAAAGTAGAATTGCCCTATATATGACAGCTAAAGAAATTAAGTTCATGCCTAAACTTCTTGCCAAATATAATTTCTGGTCCAACGAATTTAATAATAATTTATCATGATCATGTGGAAATTATCTCAGGAATAAAAGACTCAAAATGCAACAGTTTAATTCACTATGTTAGCACAATGAACAGAATAATCACAAGATCATTTCAATAAATGCATGAAGTTAATTATAGTTTAAAAATTTCAATTTATGTATATATAATATTTTTTAAATATTTCAGGAAATGAAAGGAAATTGCTTAACCTAATATAGCAACTGCATAAGACTTACAACTACCATCACTTATAATGGTGAATACTCTGTTAGTTTGAACCAATAAAAGACTGTCCACTCCTATTTCTGGATTAAATCCTAAATTCTAGACATGGCACTAAAGTAAGAAAAAGAAATGAAGGACATACAAATTCAAAATGTAGGAGTAAAATTGTAGTAAATATACATATATACAGATAGGATGGTTATTTAATAAATAACACAAGTAAATAGTTTAATCCACCACTTGAAAGGGTTAGAAAAGAGCATATACAACCTAGAGTATGCAGAAGGAAGTGATTAAGATCACATAGAAATCAATAAAATAGAGATATAAAATAATAGAAAAATACTAAAACCAAGAGCAGGTTCATTGAAAATATAAACAAAATAGACAAACCTCTGGCCAAGCTCAAGAAGAAGAAAATAGAGAGGATTCAAATAAACAAAATAAGAAATGCAAGATGAAAACTAACAACTAATACCACTGTAATACAAAAGTACATAAGTTAATACTAAGAATAATTATATGCCAACTTATTGGACAAAGTAGAAGAAATTGGCAAATTTCTAGAAATATATGACACACAAAAACAGAATCAAGGAAAAATAGATAAATTGAATATACTTATCACTAGAAGTGAAACAGATGCTGTCAAAAGAAAAAAAAAGTGAAAAAAAGAAAAATCTCCCTGCAAAAAAAAAGTTCAGAGCCAGAAGTTTTCACTGGGAAATTCTACCAGATTCAAAGAATTTACACTAATCCTTCTCAAACTCTTCCAAAAGATTGAAGAAGAGGGAACCCACCGAAAATCATTCTATGAAGCCATCATCACTCTGAAATAAACATAAGACAAAGACAGTACAAAAAAGAAATTATAGTCCAATATATTTTATGAATACATATGCAAAAATTCTCAACAAGATATTAAGAGGCAAAATTCAACAATATGCATAAAGATCATACACCACAACCAAGCTGGATTCATACAAGAGTCACAAGGATGGTTCAACATACACAAATCAATCCATGTGTTATACCACATTAAAAAAAGAAAAGACAGAAAACATTCAATGATCTCAGTAGATGAAAAGGTATTTGATAAAATTAAAGATACATGCATTATAAAAACTCAAAGTTGGTATGTAGAAAACACATCTTAACATAATAAAAGCTATTTATGACAATTCACAGGCAACATAGCACTCCATGTTGAAAAGCTGAAAGCCTTCTTGCTAAAATTTGGAACAAGATACAGATGCTCACTCTCATCACTTCTATTTAACATAGTTTTTGATATCCTAGCCATAAGATATCAGATAAGAAAAAGAAATAAAATGTATCCAAATTAGAAAATAAGAGGTAAAATTATTATTACATACCAGTAATGTAATAAATATATAGGAAACCCTAAAGACTCACAAAAAATATTAGAACTGATAAGTTCAGCAATGCCTGCAGAAAACAAAATTAACATATAGATATTGGTTGAATTTATTTATTATTCAGAAAAAGAAAGTAAGAGCAAAACAAAGAAACAAAAAAATTTAAAACTGAATTGTTAAAACAAAAAGAAGAAGAAGAAGAAGAAACCAGACCAAGGAGGTGAAAGACTTATATCCTAAAAGCTATAGCACACTAAGGAAAGAAATTGAAAATGATTGAAAGAAATGGAAAGATATCCCATGCTCTGAGATCGGAAGAATTAATATTGTTAAAATGGCCATTCTACTCAAAGCAATCTACCGATTTAATGTGAATTCCTATCAAATTACACATGATATTTTTTAAACTGAGGTATTTAAATGTGGAAATAAACTTTTAACAAATTACAGTGTTTATTATTAATAGCAAATCAATTGGTCACGTGTAAGAAAAATTAAATATAACCTCAAAGATTATCACACACTACAGAAATACTAACTCAAAATGAGTCAGAGACCTAGAGACACATATGTACAGCTAACTTTATAGAAAATCTACAAGATTTTTTTGAGTTGGAGTTAGATAAGTTTTTAAATATATAACAATAAAAACCTTAAGAAAAATTAAAAATTGAACCTTATCAAAATGTCAAATTTGCTCATCAGATGTCATCATTTTAAAATTTAAAAGACAATCCATGAAACAGGGGTAAATTCTGCCTATATACATATACAGATATAAATATAAGTTTATGTATACACAATGGTATATATTTTTAAGCTTACATTTTTACAAAACTGAAATTTATATATAATTCTATACAGTTCAGTTAAGTCGCTCAGTCGTATCCAAATCTTTGTGACCCCATGAACCACAGCATGCCAGGCCTCCCTGTCCATCACCAACTCCTGGAGTCCAACCAAACCTATGTCCATTGAGTCAGTGATGCAAAGTGTCAGACTTTATTTTTGGGGCTCCAAATTCACTGCAGACAGTGATTGCAGCCATGAAATCAAAAGATGCCTATTCCTTGGAAGAAAAATTATGGCCAACCTGGATAGCATATTGAAAAGCAGAGACATTGCTTTGCCAACAAAGGTCTGTCTAGTCAAGGCTATGGTTTTTCCAGTAGTCATGTCTGGATGTGAGAGTTGGACAGTGGAAAAAAGCTGAGCCATGAAGAATTGATTTTTTTGAACTGTGGTGTTGGAGAAGACTCTTGAGAGTCCCTTGGACTGCAAGGAGATCCAACAAGTCCATCCTAAAGGAGATCAGACCTGGGTGTTCATTGGAAGGACTGATGTTGAAGCTGAAACTCCAGTACTCTGGCCACCTCATGCAAAGAGTTGACTCATTGGAAAAGACCCTAATGCTGAGAAGGATTGGGAGCAGGAGGATAAGGGGACGACAGAGTATGAGATGGCTGTAAATTGATTATTGATTCGTACATCTATTTATACACAAAAAGCATAAATATTACAAAACAGTTGTATGTAATCTGTGTAAAGAATAGCTTAGTAATAAGAAACCCATAATCCTTAATTTTATGTTTTGTGAATAACTTGATCATAAGCTTTACAAAATAAGATTAACAATGGCCAAAAATAACATAAAATTTAAAAATACTCAGCATCATTATTCATCAGAGCATGTATACTAAAATCACAATAATTTACCACCACCTAACACCTAAAAAGATTAACAAGAAAATAGCTCATTAAACCAGTGGCAAGCACATAAAACAACTGGAAATCTCTCCCTGTGTTTTTTATGTTTCTCCACCTTTTTAATAATGCCTAATATTACATACAATCCAAGCTTCGAGTCACAGAGATAATTAATTGGGAGATTCCTAGAATTTCTGTCTACTTCTATAATCCACTGATGAATAGTTTCAGAGTCAGATACTTTAATATGACTGCCATTAATTTTAGTCCCTTACTTATCTGGCTCTCAAGTTATCAGTAGTAGTTTTCCCATAAAATATTTGATATTGAGAAGAAAAACAAAGTTCTTTTTCTGACGTAATTGAATAACAAAACTACATCACTCATGCCCATGATGGAATTATGTGTGTGTGTGTGGGGGGGGCTCAGTCATGTCTGACTTTTTTCAACCCCATGGACTATATTCAGCCAGGCTTTTTCATCCATGACATTTTCCAGTTAAGAATACAGGAGTGGATTGTCATTCCCTACTCCAGGCAATCTTCAGGGATCAAACCCATGCCTCGTGTCTCTTGCATTGGCAGGTGGATTCCTTACCACTGTGCTACCTGAGAAGGACCACAATGTACTTACATCTCCTTGTGATTAGATTGGTGAAAATATAATTGAAGTTTCAGACTGTGAATCTTTAATCATTATAATGAGGCTCAAACATATCTTTATTAAACAAAATAACAATCATTACAATCAACACATTTTTGTCAATGAGAAATAAGTTTGTTTAACCCTTTAGAGTAAACATTTGTGCTTCAGCCTTCAAGAAACTCTTGGGAAGCATTGTCTGCCTCAGTCTTGTGGAAGCATTTTTCCTGCAAAAAATCTGCTGAGATGCTTGAAGAAGTGGTAGTAGGGTGGTAAGAGGTGAGGTGAATATGCGAATGGGACAAAACTTCATAGCCCAATCCATTCAACTTTTGAAGCATTGGTTGTGTGATATGTGGTCAGCCATTGTCGTGGAGAAAGACTGAACCAACTCTGTTGACTGTGCTTGCTGGAGAGTTGCAATTTTCTGTGTATCTCATACATTTGCTGAGTGTACCTCTCAGATATAATGGTTTTGCCAGAATTCAGAAAGCTATAGTGGATCAGACTGACAGCAGACCACCAGTGACCACATCCTTTTTCTGGTGCAAGTTTGGTTCTGGGAAGTACTTTGAAGCTTCTTGTGGGTGTAACCACTGAGCTGGTGGTTGCTGGTTGTCTTTTAAATTTCGCTTTTCCTTGCACATCACAATCTGACTGAGAAATGGTTCATTGTTGCATACAATAAATGACAACACTTTAAAATGATGATCTGTTTTTGTTCTGTGGTTAGCTCAAGAGGCACCCACTTATAGAGCTTTTATACCTTTCCAATGTGCTTCAAATGCCAAATGAAGATACAATGGTTGATGCTGAGTTGTCTGGCAACTTCTTGTGTAGTTAGTTGTAAGAGGATCAGCTTTGATGATCCTCTCAGTCAGTCATTGTCAACTTCCAATAGCCAGCCACGGCTTCTCATCTTCAAGTGCCTTGTCTCCTTTCCAAAGCTTCTTGATCCGCCACTTCACTGTCCGTTCGTTAGCAGTTCCTGGCCCAATTGTGTTGTTGATGTTGCAAGTTGAGTTATGACCCATTTTAAACTCAAATAAGAAAATCACTCTAATTTGATTTTTGTCAAACAAAATTTCCCTAATCTAAAATAAATGTAAAATAAACAGTAAATAATGTCATTCACAGCAAAAAACTAAAGTGAAAAATGTGTTTTAAAATGATGTAAAACATAACTATTTGCACTCCAATATCAAAGGACAAATACAAACTGTAATTGATTTTGTGCTAAACTAATATTCATATGAATTTAGCTTTTTTAGAAACACAGAAACATAAGTTCAAATAGAATCTTACATGTTCTGATGTAGGCCAATCTTACTGATGCCTGAACCATGTTGATGTAGGGCAGAAATCAACACACGTTGTAATTATTCTTTAATTAAAAATAAATAAATTAAGAAAAAAGATAATTTAATATTGAAGCAATTATTTCTATAATTCTGAAGCTTATTAACAATTATTAACTTTCTATATAATCATTGTTTCAAGAATTATCAAATAGCATATTTAATCATTACCCCAAATCTTTTAAAAATACTTGATAAATACCATTAACATTCTTTGAAATAAATTTTAGGCTCATTGAAATTAAGAAAATGAAAAGACCCAGTTTTCCTATTCCAAAATCAGGCTTTTACAATGAGACAACTCCTTTAGTAATCAATCACAACGAATAATGAGAATGAAAACAAAATTCAAATATACAGTAGGTGCATCAATATAATTATTAAATAAACAGATCAAAGCTGTTTAGTCTAAGCATGAATGCAAAGCACTTTGCTATGATCAGCCACTAAGGATAATATGACTCTGCTTGCCCTTACTAAAAGTAAAATTGGAAATGTTTCTCTGCCTTGCTAATCAAATGTTAATTCACTTTCTAAATGTATACACAGTCATAAAAGTAGATAAAACATCTGTACATATTTATATGACAGTGATGGTTATGTTCATGTTTTCTCATTCAATTATTATAAAAACTGTGAAGTATATAATATTAGTTTCTCTTTATAGATGAGAAAACAAAATTTTAAAGTACCAAGAAACATATCCTAGGTAAAAGAAATTTCAAGTGAAAGAATCAGGATTCTAGCCTGATCTTTCTGACTCTCAAACAAATACATTTACTCACAAGTTGTTTTTTAACAACTTTCAGAACAGTCTGATGGCCCATGCTTTGTAGAGGAATTGTAGAACAAAAAGCTATACCTGAGAGAAAAATCAAGATCAAAACACTTTCGATGATGAAATACCACATTTTATTTGAAATTTGGAAGCACAAACATGGTATTGTTTGAGTTTGGATGAAGATTGGTAAAGGATTATGACAAGATTGTATATTTTCATCTTGCTTATTTAACTTCTGTGCAGAGTACAGCATCTGAAATGCCAGGATGGATGAATCACAGACTGAAATAAAAAATGGTGGGATAAATATCAATAAACTCAGATAAGCAGATGATTCCACTCTAATGGCAGAAAGTGGAGAGAAATTAAAGAGACTCTTGATGAGGGTGAGAGAGGAGAGTAAAAAAAATAAAACAGACTTGAAAAATCAACATTTTAAAACCTAAGAACATAACGTCTGGTTCCAATACTCGATGGCTAATAGAAGGGGGAAAATTTGAAGCAGTGAAAGATTTTGTTTTCTTGGGCTCCATAATCACTGCAGATGATAACTGTAGCCATGAAATTAAAAGACAGTTACTCCTTGGAAGAAAAGCTATGGCAAACCTAGAAATCATATTAAAAAGCAGAGACATCATTTTACCAACAAAGATCTGATAGTTAAAACTATTGTTCTTCCAGTAATCATGTACAGATGTAAGAGCTGGACCATAAACAAGGCTGAACAACAAAGAATTGATGCATTAAAATTGTGGTGCTGGAGAAGACTCTTGAGAGTCCCTAAGACTGCAAAGAAGTTCAAACTGGTCAATCCTAAATGAAATCAACCCCAAATATTCATTGGAAGGACTGATGCTGAAGCTCCAATCCTTTGGCCATCTGATGCAAAGAGCCAACTCGTTGGAAAAGACCCTGATGCTGGGAAAGATCGAAAGCAAAAGGAAAAGAAAGGGGGTGGGCAGAGGATGAGATGGTTAAATGGCATCACCGATTCAGTGGACATTAATTAGAACAAACTCTGGGAGACAGAGAAGGATGGGGAACCTATCATGCTGAATTCTAAGAGCTCGCAAAGAGCTGGACATGACTTAGCAACTGAGCAATAAAAACAGCAAGAGTAAGTAAGCTTAATAAATTCATGGTGGCCTTAATAATTTTCCAAGTAATATAATAATTGTAACATGAAATACGTGGAGAATAAGAACAGCATGACAGCATTTGTTTTCCTAGGACTCATATAGATTGCAAAGATTTAGAAAATCATCTTTGTTGTGTTTTTGGTTATCTACATTATCTCTGAGGGAGGAAATGTGCTCATAGTGGTCACCATCACAGCCAGACCCTTTAAGGATTCCTCCATATACTTTTCCCTGGCCCATTTCTCTCTCTGTCTCTCTCTTTTTTTTTTGATGCTTGCTATTCCTCTGTATAGTCTATATTGATTATAGTCTCAATCTATGAACAACAACAACGAAAAAAAGACCATCCTGTTCAAAGGATTCATGTCCCAAATATTTTCAGAACATTTACTCAGAGGTGCTGAGATCATCCTGCTTAGTGTGAGAGCCTGTGTCTGCTACAAGGCTATCTGTAAGCGCTTGTGCTAATCAACCATCAGGGACTGGTGGGCATGCAGCCTGCTAGTGTCAGTGGTGTGTGTGGGAGGCTTTTGCTTCATGCAACCTCTTACTTTTCTGATTACTCTTCTGTGGTCCTAATGTCATAGATCAGTTTTTGGGTGATCGGAGTTTTTGTTTAATTTTTCCTGCACAGATACTAACACTCTAGGATTATTTGTCTCTGCCAACAGTGGATTCATCTGTCTCTAAACTTCCTTCTCCTCATGGTCTCCAACGAAGCCATCCTGTCCTCCCTGTGACCCACCACTTAGAGGCAAGGCACAAGGCACTGTCCAATGCTGTCTCTATATCACAGTGGCTGTTTTCTTCTTTGTGCATGGTATAATCATGTACACGAGACCTGTAACTACTTTATAAGTTTATTATATATATATATAATATATAATAAATATATATAATATATAATTTATATAATAATAATTTATAATATATATTATAAATATATATATATAATTTCTTACTAAGTTCTAATAATTTTGCATAAATACCTGTTCATTTTTATATATCATAATGGTAATGGTAGTATATTGGTATCTCAGTTCTTAACCAGGTTACAAAAGAGACGAGTCATTGAACCTCCAAAATGTAATTTAAAAAAATTGTTTCAAGTTTTCAAATTCTTTCAGGCTTCAGAACTTATTGGTATTGCTCATACCACCATCTTAGGATTCTAGTCCATCAGAAAGAGTGATGACTCAAACAAAATAATGTCAGGCAGGATCTTCAACTTATTAAAAATCAGTTATACTCCATAAAGCACTTGCCTGCCTTCTATTATTGGATAGGAGGTCATTGTGATTGGGTATAAAAGGATGACAACTGGCTTCTTGGGGTACCATGTAGTACGCAGAAGACAGTGCATAACACTGCATCCATCAGAGTCCCTTCACTGGCTCAGTGTCCCCATGTCCTAGGTGCTATATCTTTGGGCTTCTAACAGCTCACACCCCAACCCTGCTCTTGACAACTGAACCTAAGAAAATTAAAGCTGTCTCATCTGTGGCATTATGCTCATCATCCCAGGGCCCATCAGGGAACACTGGCTGACTTAATGGAACAAAAAGAGCTGATTTTTTGTATTAGGTTGGAGCCAGTTCTGTTGTACCCTGAGTACTTCAGAGCTCCTGTGGCTCCAGGATGAAGTCAAACCTTGGTAAGGACAATGTTGTTCTTCCCCCTACCATTGTCAGATGCTCTCAACTTTCTCTACTTTTAACCAGGACAATGAGAAATAAATTTTGAAGAGGAATTTTTGTGTATCTCCATAGTTTTTCCCTTTCTAGGACATCATGTACCTGAAATCACAGAGTATGTGGTCTTATCATACTGGCTTATTTGACTTCACAATATGCATTCAGATGTTCTCCATGTCTTCTCATAGCTTGGTAGGTCATTTCTTTTTAGCACTGAATTCCATTGTCTTGATGTACAACAGTTTATACATTCACCCATGAAAAGACATGTTGGTTGCATTCAAGGTTTGATAATTATAAGTAAACTTGTTTGGTGGCTCAGACAGTAAAGAGTATGCTTGCAATGCAGGAGACCTGGGTTCAATCCCTTGTTCAGGAAGATCCCCTGGAGAAGGGAATGGAAACCCACTTCAGTATTCTTTTATGGGAGAATTCCATGAACAGAGGAATTTGGCAGGCTATGGTCTACGGAGTAGCAAAGAGTTGGACACAGCTGAGCATCTAACTCTTCATACACTTGCTATAAACAGTCATGTGTCACCTCGTTAACATTTGGGTGTTTTTGTTTGTTTGCTGGTTGGGTTTTTTTTTTTTTTTGGTCTTTAGACCAAATCTTATTTGTCTTTTGCTAGTCCATTTCCCTGTATGTAGCAGGAAAGTTCCGAACCCAATGACTACAAATTTACTTACCTATATTAGGCAGATAGGAGTTTGGCAATGCTCACAATTTATTATTCAGTTCCTTAATTTTTATGTGAAATGTTTTACTTTCTGATCAATGAGGGTAATAGTAGTCACTGTTTTTTCAGCATTCTGAATGTGTGAGTCTTTTTCTCTGCTCAACTGTTAATATTAATTTTTAAATATGAACTCAGGAGTACAGATCACCTTGATCTCAAGCTCAGTCATACATCTGTGTCTGACTGCAACCCCATAGACTATAGCCCACCAGGCTCCTCTGTCCATGGAATTCTCCAGGCAAGACTGCTGAAGTGGGTTGCCATTCCTTCTCCAGGGGCTCTTCCTGAACCAGGGATCAAACCCAGGTCTCTCTCATTGCAGGCAGATTCTTTACCATCTGAGCCACCAGGGGAGCTCTTAATATTACCTTTTATGAACTATATTATTATCTTATTTTATAAATATTTTCAAAGTGAAAACAATATAATTTTTACAAATTTCCAAGACAAAGGCATAAAAACTTACAAAGTCAGTAGTCACCCATGTCTCCTTGATCCTATAACCTATTATTATAACACTGCATTTTCCTTTCAGTGTGGTGTAACCTCTGAGATTAGCTAGCTAAAGTCAAACAATTTCTAAATGCATGGGTGAACAGGTTGGATTTTATTCCAAGGAAAATAAGGTTTCACAGCATTTTTTGCAGAAGGCTGTTACATGACAGGAGATGTGCTTTAGGACAGTTTTATATTAAAATGCCTCCAATCCAAGTGATCATACCCAGAACTAGCTGAATCCCTAAAGGAGCAGACTGTGATCTGAATCACAGTAACATGCTTCTTTGACTCATAAAATGTCAGGGGTCATTGAGTCCATCTCCCCAGAGAAAGCTAGTATGTTTTCAATAATGTTTCAATGGATACATACCCTCAGGACATCAAGTACATCACTCTATTTACTTTAAATACAAGTGTGTCACTTTAGACCATACTTTCCTCATGGTAATTTTCATTGCCATGTTTCTCAGGGTGTATATGAGAGGGTTCAACATGGGGGCAATCACAGTGTAAAGCACAGAGATTTCCTTGTCCTTGTTCTCACTCCCTACAGGTAGAACATAAATGTAAATACAAGGCACACAGAATAACAAGACAACTGTTATGTGAGAACTACAAGTTGAGAGAGCTTTCCTTTGCCCTGGAGAGGAACGTGTTCTAAGATTATATAATATGACTATGTAAGAAGCTACTAGGACAAGAAAAATGGCAACAGCTACCATCCCTGAATTTGCAATCACTAAGATACTCACAACATGAATATCTTTGCACACCAGTTTCAAAAGAGGCTTCACATCGCACACATAGTGATCTATCTGATTAGGACCACAAAAAGGTAACTTGAGTACCATGAGAAGAAAAGCAATAGAATGCCAAAAACTGGCAACCCAGGCCAAGACAACCAACATGTTACACCTCTGTCTGTTCATGATGACCATGCAGTGCAGGGGCTTGACAATGGCGACATAACGATCAAAAGACATGGACACCAAGATGAATATCTCCACACCTGCCAGCAGGTGAGCAGTGAAGAGCTGGGTCATGCAGTTGTTATAGGAAATGTTTCTTTGTGCTGCAGCTAAGTCCCTGATTAGCCTGGGACCACCGTGGAGGTGTAGCTGACATCCATGAGGGAGAGGTGACAGAGAAAGTAGCACATTGGTTGTTGCAATAGATCGCTGCAGGAAATGATGAGTAAGATGATGAAATTCCCCATTAAGACAGCCAGGTAACAGAGAAGGATCAAGAATAAGAACAGTATTTCTAGTTTCTTATTTCCCCACAACACTATGAAAACAAATTCTGTGACACTGTTCTTATTTTCCATGGAGCTGAGCTGAATTCAGAAATCACAACATAAATTTAGTTCATCTGAAATGATAGAGAACATGATAAATATTTAATAGCATTTTAAAAGATTACACTACTTATGCAATGGAAAAAGATGTTGTTCATAGAGGATTTACTACAGACAATCTATTTTTTTTGTTTGTTTTTAGATCATGGGCATCATATTTCTTTTTCATTTTTTTGGGGGGGCATCATATTTCAAGTGATATTTTAAAAGAATATGTATATAAATCTGAATCATTTTAAATATTTTTCAGATATTTAAATCATAACCAGCTAACAGGTAGTTTCTGATACTCATTTTGCATATTGGAAAACAAAATATCAGGGGATTCAGTTAATTACACCAAATTATTAAGATATTAAATTAAAATTAAGCCAAGATGAACCTGACCCTGATACCACACTTCATGCTTTTGGGAACTATGTAACAGCAGTCATTCATCAGAGGAAATTCCACCTCTTGTCCATCTCTATAAAAGATAAAGGTCATTCTCCATTTTAGCCTTTAGTCATCTACGTAACTTTAGGAAAACCTCTCCCATTCCTCATGTGCATATGAATCTTGTATAAAGTTCCAGTCACAGATGAGCATTCCATATAATCAGTGGAGCTTCATATATATTCTTGAAATTAAAACAAAGCATGTTATAATTATAGTAGAGCCTACCTAAATTAGTTAAAAGTATCAATAGCTGCAAGGGTTCTCCTAGGCAGGTGTGGTCAAGATTCAGAACATGGAGTAGCTGGAAACAAGAGATTTAAGTACAAATTGGGGCAAGTAAATACAGGAAGATGGGATATTACTATACTAAAACTTCATTTTTTTCTGATTATTCAAAATATTAGAGGTTACTGTCAATACTTTATAAACATCTTCAAGAACTAGAAGTTTTCTTTTGAAATCTGAAAAACTTTGTGTGATTAAAGAATAACCTACTTATTTAAATACACATTTTGAACAGTGCCATCTTTTTGATGTAAGTATACTTAGGAGCAGAGAAGTCAATATCTTAAAAGCATCACCTTCGACCCATAATCAAATGTGCTCCACAGCAAAGTCATGGTTTGCCTCAAACACTGTTAAATTCAATGACCTGTGTCCAAATGGTGCTACTGAGGAACACTATGATGTGTTGTACAGCTCCATCATCAAATGATCATGAATATGAGCATCTGGGCTCACATGTTAGTTCTTGTCTGTTTTGTTTGTTTGTTGATGTAGTTGTTCTGAGCACTGAATAATTAATACTCTCTGAGCCTCTTTCTTCAACTGATAAGTGAAACTGCTAACAGTGGATCTGTTTGCCTCATGTCAAAAAAATGTGTGAAGAATATTCAATATAAATAAGCTATCATTCTGACTTGTCAACTCCACTGGACAATACTCCAACAAGTAATTGGAGAAAAACCACTGTTCTCTAAGAAAATAAATACTGCCATGTTCATCAGTTAATTGTTTTATCTTTAGATTTTCTATTCTGTAATAGGGAAATTGGTTGACAAATCCATATTAGACTTACATAAACTTAAGGAAGAAACATCACTATTTCAGTTACACAGACTAACATAAGTTTAATCTGTGTATAAAAGAGAGCTTATTAAAAATTATTTGTATATAATTGGAAAAACCTTGTTTGTTTATGTGGAAGACTGATCACATGACATAAACAAATTTAAGATAACTTTTCATTAAAATTTTAGTACAAAATTGTAGAAAAGCTGGAGAATCAAAACTGTAGGAAGTGTATCTCTTGCTTTAGAATGTTCCTTATATATTGATTTAAGTTTCAGCTTCAACATCTGTGGCAGTGCTGCACTAATGTTCCAAAGTGAACATCACTTTGGAAACTACATTCTCATGAGAAAATATCCCTTAGAGTACGTCTCATTTTCCTTCTGATCTTCTTTTACTAAAATTCATATAAACTCCCTATAGTTGGCTGTTCCTATCTTTCTCCTACCCTGTTCCCTTTCTCTCTCCTTCTCTCTCTCCACACACCCACACACATATCCACACCACCACCGCCACATACACACACAGCACACACTACCCATAGATATGTTTAGATACATGTTCTTTTTTCATGAAGGAAGAATATTGAGTTAACTTTTTCACATACTTTCCTGTTAAAGAGTTTCTTCCAAGAATCCCTTCTTCAGACTTGAAATTCCTTAAGAAAAATTTCTGTGAGGAACTGTTTGTGAAGACATCAACTATAGTGTAAAAGAGAATAAACAGCACTTAAATAAATCGTATTAAGGAAAAGGATTTATGACTAAAGTAAAAAAAGTACATAAACAGTGTAAAAACTCATCAAGGGAAATTTGATACGATATTTTTTTTTCTTTCAATGTTTAACACATCAATAGTAACGAAAATCATGAAATTAAAATTTGTAGTATTTCTTATTTGCTGTAATTAGAGTAAAAAGCTGAAATAATCATATGCTAACTATGTTCTGGTGTGCGTGCTCTGTCATGTTTGACTCTTTGCAACCCCATGGACTGGAGAGCTCCTCTGTCCGTGAGATTTTCCAGGCAAGGATATTGGAGCCGGTTGCTATATCCTACTCCAGGGGATGTTCTGTGAACCAAGAACTGAGCCACTTTCTCCTGGGTCTCCTGCACTGTCAGACAGATTCATTATCACTGTGCCATGTAGGAAAATCTGTATATGTTCTAGGCACAATACTAAAAAATTTTCATTTACTAATCATTTCCCCTTTACCCCCACTTGTTAGGGAAGGTATATGTGCCCCTGCTTTGCAGATAAGGGATCGAGAACACAAGTTTCTATAAACAGGAAGGTGAATTATATATCTAAACAAATTCTGTATGGCTTAGAGTCTGTCTCATACTCTTTTCATTATAATGGAATGTCTTTTCCCAAAGACAATTAGAAATAAAGGCTTAAAACTCTCAGTTTGTCCTCAAATTAATATCTGGATTTTTCTGAACTATCTCTCTTGAAAATAACCACCAAGCAAATTAATCTAGAAGATTTCAAGTTTTAAGACTCTGATCACTCAGATCAAAAACTATGTAAAATTGTTCAAAATCCCAATATTTTATAGAAATTTAAGGTATACACAGGGCTTCTCTGGTGGCTCAGTGGTAAAGCATCTATCTGCCAAGCAGGAGACTCGGGTTTTATCTCTGGGTAGGGAGAAAACTTCTGGAGAAAGAAATGTTAACCCACTTCAGTATTCTTGCCTGGGAAATCCAATGGAAATAGGAGCCTGGCAGGCTACAGTCCATGGGGTTGTAAAAGGTTGGACAGAACTTAGTTGTTTAGTTGACTAAACAGCAACACCCACAAAATATACACGTGTAACTAAGCAAAAAGCTCACTTCTGAAAGATTTTGCATTTCTTTGAAATGTCAAGTTATCCTTCAGGCTGTTTCCTTTTATTTTTCTGAGACTGTGATTTGACACAGCAGATAGATATGGAATACATCTGACTCTCCTGTGAATTGTCCATCCAAAACAATATTTAGGTAAATATTGTTGGAAATACCTTGATTAAAAGCACAGGGGAGGCAAGATGGAAAATTTCCCATAGGTATTCTATAGCAGTCAGTGTATATGAGGTTGTAATTACAGGAATAAAGTCAGTAATATGAAAGGGATCTATAAGACAAGCTTGAATCTTATATATTTAATTGAATCTCTTGAGGGTTACCACAGGCATGGTTCAATATTTCTATAATATGATAACACTGTTGAAATAGCATGGATATTTATCTATGTTTCACTTTTCCTAAAATAATTTCTTCAAAGACTGAAGTTGCTGATGTTTATGATGGTATATATTAAAATATACATTGAATAATTTTGTAATCTTTATTACCATTTTACATAAATGTAATAATAAGAGAGATTAAGAATATAATTTGTATTTCCTTATAAATATCACATCATTACCATTAGGATAGAAACTTGGAAATCATCTCTCAAGATTTAATTACATCCACTGGAAACTTAGAAGACATATACTGACTTGTGTCACTCGACATTAATTATTTCTATGTGCTATTTAAAGTCACAGGGAAATCCATAATAGATACTTCTTTCTTAATTTAGTTTCTCTTCCTATGTTTATTCCCTTTTCATCTGTTGTGAATGTATGAATGAGGAAGAGCAGTGTCAGTAGAACCTAAGGAAGCAGGTTGAGTAAAAAATAGACCTTAGTTCTTATATCTTATCAGATGATGAACATGGATTTATGTAAGGTTCTACTTTACAACATATATATATATATATATATATATATATATATATATATATATATAATTTATTTTTTATTTTATTTTTAAAAATATATTTATTTATTTGTTTATTTTCTTTACAATTTTTGTGTTAATTTTGCCATACATTGACATGACTCCGCCATGGGTATACATGTATTCCCCTTCCAGAAACCCCCTCCCACCTCCCTCCAGATTCCTTCTCTCTGGGTCATCCCAGGGCAACAGCCCTGAGCACCCTGTATCATGCATCAATCCTGGGCTGGCAATTCATTTCACATATGATAATTCACATGTTTTAATGCCATTCGCCCATATCATCCTACCCTTCCCTCTCCCATAGACTCCAAAAGACTTTTCTATACATCTGCCTCTCTTTTGCTGTCTCACATACAGGGTTCTCGTTACCGTCTTTCTAAATTCCAAATATATGTGTTAGTATACTGTATTGTTGTTCTTCCTTCTGGCTTACTTCACTCTGGATAATAGGCTCCAGTTCCGTCCACCTGAGTAGAACTTCTTGAAATGAATTTTTTTTAATGCTGAGTAATATTCCATTGTGTATATGTACCACTGCTTCCTTATCCATTCGTCTGTTGATGGACGTCTAGGTTGCTTCCATGTCCTGGCTATTTGAAACAGTGCAGCGATGAACATTGGGGTACACGTGTCTCTTTCAATTCTGGTTTCTTCAATGTGTATGTCCAGCAGTGGAATTGCTGGGTCATACGGCAGGTCTATTTCCAGTTTTTTTAAGGAATCTACCCACTGTTCTCCATAGTGGCTGTACTAGTTTGCAGCAATCTATAGATTCAATGCAATTCCTATAAAGCTACCAGCGTTCTTTTTCAGAGAACTACAACAAATAATTTCACAACTTGTATGGAAATACATAAAACCTTGAATAGCCAAAGCAAACTTGAGAAAGAAGAATGGAACTGGAGGAATCAACCTGTCTGACTTTAGGCTATACTACAAAGCCACAGTCATCAAGGCAGTATGGTACTAGCACAAAGACAGAAATATAGATCAATGGAACAAAATAGAAAGCTCTGAGAAAAATCCACGCACCTATGGACACCTTATCTTTGATAAAGGAGGTAAGAATACACAATGGAGAAAAGACAACCTCTTTAACAAGTGGTACTGGGAAAACTGGACAGCCACTTGTAAAAGAATGAAACTAGAACACTTTCAAACACCATACACAAAAATAAACTCAAAGTGGATCAAAGATCTAAACATAAGACCAGAAAATATAGAACTCCTAGAGGAAAACATAGGCCAAACACTCTCTGACATAAACCAAAGCAGGATCCTCTATGACCCTCCTCCCAGAATATTCGAAATAAAAGCAAAAATAAATAAATGGGACCTAATTAAAATGAAAAGCTTCTGCACAACAAAGGAAACTAAAAGTAAGGTGAAAAGGCAGCCTTCAGAATGGGAGAAAATAATAGCAAACGAAGCAATGGACAAACAATCTCAAAAATATACAAGCAACTCCTGCAGCTCAATTCCTGAAAAATAAACAATCCAATCAAAAAGTGGGGCAAAGAACTATCCAGAAGCTTAGTAGCCCTCCTACAGTCCATGGGACGATCAAGAATCATATATGACTGAATGACTAACACTTTGACTTTAGAATTTTCTACCTGTATAATTATGCACATAGATGTTTATACAATATTGCTTCTTTTTTTTCTAATCTGTAATCTGTTTTTCTTTTGTTTTAAATGTAAATTTAATGACTAGAATTTGGGGTACAATGCAGAACAGAAATTAGGAGAGGACATATATGATTTGTCTCCAGTCTTAGAATTCAGGTAAGTATGATGATAGATGTAGGTATTTTTCAGATACTTTCTCTGATTGAATCAATTCCTTTCATCTATCATTTTCTTATTTTTATTTATAAATTTCAGTTGAAAGTTTTCAATTTGCATACATCTATTGAACTAGTAATGAGATTCTTCTCCTTTATGTTTTTAATTTAGTGAATATCATTGATCAATTTTTGAAAGTTAAACATTGTTTTATTACTGGAATAGATTATACAGTCATGTTGAAGAACTACTTTCTAAAATGACAGAACTCATTCATTGATATTTTGATTAATTTGTTCATAAGGTATATATTTTATAGTCTTTCTTATAATATGACTTGGCATGTATGTGATGGTAGTTTCATAAAATGATGTGCTGAGAATTCTCTATTTTCTGAAAAAAAATTTAGAGTATTTGTTACTTAGTTTTAAAACTGTTTTTTTTTTGAAATTCAAAGTTGAACTTATTGGACATGGAGTGATTTTTAGGCTGAATTTTATACACATTTAACACAGTTAGTGTATTCAATTGTCATAGAACCATTCATGTCTTTTTAAATTTTCTTTAGTTAGATTTTGTAATAATTTTATGATAAATTAGATTTTAATTTGTCAAATTATCTGGCTTTTAAATTTGTTCATAATATTTCCTACTGTCTTGTTAATTGTTCATAAATATGAAAAGAAATATATCTAGATTATCTGTAAATACTTTGCTCCTTTCAAGAAATTTCAATTTGTTATTGATTCAATTTTATTTACTTAAAAATATATATTAGTGATTTTTATTGAAGCAAAACTCATTATTTTAAATTTTTAAAAATATAGAATTCTTTTACTCAACACATCAACAAGGTTGTGCAATCATCACAGGACTCTAGCTGTAGAACATTTTCATTACCACTTGCCAGTTAAGTCATTTACCACATTACCATGTCTTCCTACACCAAGGACCTGGAAGCCACTAAGGAATTTTTTATTTCTCTAAATTTGATTATTATGGGCTTTTTATATACATAGAGTCAAATAATGTATGGTCTTTTTGGTTATTTGTCCTAACATATTTTTCAAGTGTATTTATATTGTAGTATATATTAGTTCTTCATTCATTTTTATTGTGAATTAATATCCTATTACATGGATAGAACAAAAGTCTACTCTTCATTCATAAGTTATTAATAATTTGGGGTGTTTCAGGCTATTGAAAATAGTGCTACTGCAAGTATTTATACAAATTTGAATTCATGTTTGCAATTTTTCAATTTGTTTGTCTAGTAGAGGAGTTCCTGGATCTTGTGACAATTCTATATTTAACTTTATGAGGAATAACTGAGCATTCATTACATGACATCATGTTACATAACCATCAGAAATGTTCTCCACCTTTCAGTTTCTTGATAGTGTTCTTTGAGGCACAAGAGTTTTTTAGTTTGAGGGAAATCAAATTCTTCTATTTTTCTTTTGTTACCTGTGATTTTGTTGCTATATTTAAGAAATTGTTGCTTAATACAAGGTATTGAAAATTGCTCCCTATGAATTTCATAGTTGCAGTTTTACATTTTGTTCTTGACCTATTTTAAGTTAATCTTTATATAAAGGGAGGTAGGGTTCCAAGCTCATTCTTTTGTTTTTGATACCTGCTTACTGGCATCGCTTGCTGAAGAGACTACTCCATTCCTCAGTTCAGTTCATTTCAGTCACACAATCCTGTCTGACTCTTTGTGACCCGATGTACTTCAGCACGCAAGGCTTCCCTGTCCATCACCAACTACAGGAGTTTACTCAAACTCATGTCCATTAAGCTGGTGATGCCATCCAAGTATCTCATCCTCCGTCCCCTTCTCCTACTGCCTTCAATCTTTCCCAGCATTAGGGTTTTTCCAATGAGTCAGTTCTTTACATCAGGTGGTCAAATTAATGGAGTTTCAGCTTCAACATCAGTCCTTCCAGTGAATATTCAGGACTGATTTCCTTCAGGATGGACTGGTTTGATCTCTTTGCAGTCCAAGGGACTCTCAAAAATCTTCTCCAACACCACAGTTTAAAAGCATCAATTCTTAGGCACACATCTTTTCTTATTTTAATTTAATTAATTTATTTTTTTACATTATTGTGTTAGTTTTGCCATACATTGACATGAATCTGTCATGGGTATACATATATTCCCCTTCCAGAACCCCCCTCCCACCTCCCTCCCGATTCCTTCTCTCTGGGTCATCCCGATGCCCCAGCCATGAACATCAAACCTCAGCTGGCGATTGGTTTCACATATGATAATTACCATGTTTCAGTGCCATTCTCCCATATCATCCCACCCTTGCCCTCTCTCATAGAGTCCAAAAGACTGTTCTATACATCTGCATTTATTTTGCTGTCTTGCATACAGGATTCTCATTACCATTTTTCTAAATTCCATATATATGCATTAGTATACTTTATGTTTGGTTTTCCTTCTGGCTTACTTCACTTTGTATAATAGGCTCCAGTTTTGTCCACCTGAGTAGAACTGATTCAAATGAATTCTTTTTAATGGCTGAGTAATATTCCATTGTGTATATGTACCACAGCTTGATTCAACTCTCACATCCATATATGACTACTAGAAAAAACATACAATTGACTATATGGACCTTTGTATTGGTCAAGCAGCAACGTCTCTGCTTTTTAATATGCTGTATAGCTTGGTTGGTCGTAGCTTTTCTTCCAAGGAGCAAGCATTTTTTAACTTCATGGCTTCAGTCACCATCTGCAGTGATTTTGGAGCCCCATCAAATAAAGTCTCTCACTGTTTCCATTATTTCCTCACCTATTTTCCATGACATGATGGGATCAGATGGCATGATCTTTGTTTTACGAATGTTGAGTTTTAAGTCAGCTTTTTCATTCTCCTCTTTTAACTTCACAAAGAGGTTATTTTGTTCCCCTTCACTTTCTGCCATGGGTGGTGTCATCTGCACACCTGAGTTTATTGATATATGAATCCAGCTTGTACTTCATCCCTCTAGGAATATTTCATACAAGTTAAAGAAGCATATAAGTTAAAGAAGCAGAGTGACAATATACAGCCTTGACGTTCTCCTTTCCAAATTTGGAACCAGCCCATTGTTCCATGTCCAGTTCTAACTGTTGCTTCTTGGCCTGAGTACATATTTCTCAGGAGACAGAATTTTCTACATCTTGTTGTGACCCACACGGTGTAAAGCTTTAATGTAGTCAATGAAGTGGAAGTAGATGTTTTTATGGTATTCTCTTGCTTTTTCTATGATCCAGCAAATATTGGCAATTTGATCTCTGGTTCCTCTGCCCTTTTTTAAATCCAGCTTGAACATCTGGAAGTTCTCAGTTCACACACTACTGAAGCCTCTGCTGTTGCTGCTGCTAAGTCACTTCAGTCGTGTCTGACTCTGTGTGACCCCATAGACAGCAGCCCACCTGGCTCCCCTGTCCTTGGGATTCTCCAGGCAAGAACACTGGAGTGGGTTGCTATTTCCTTCTCCAATGCATGAAAGTGAAAAGTGAAAGTAAAGTCACTCAATCATGTCCGACTCTTCGGGACCCCATGGACTGCAGCCTACCAGGCTCCTTCATCCATGGGATTTTTCAGGCAAGAGTACTGTAGTGGGTTGCCATTTCCTTCTTTGACTGAAGCTTTACTTGTAGAATTTTGAGCATTACTTTGCTAGAATGTGAGATATTATACTCATTATGTAGTTTATATTTTACATTACACGTATAGATGGTATCATACTGTATCTATCTTTCTCTTTCTGACTTATTTCATTTAGTGTGATACCCTTCAAGTGCATCCATGTTATTGCAAATGGCAAGATTTCACTGCTTATTTGTGGCAGAATAGCATTCCATTAAATATGTATATCACATTATCTTCATCATTTATCCATTCATGGACACAAACTAATTCCATACATCAGCTATGGTAAATAATTCAGCTATCATCACTTGGTGAATCTATCTATTGAATAAGTGTTCATTTTTTCAGACATATCACTAGGAGTGCAATTTCTGGGTCATATGGTAGTTCTAGTTTTCATTTTTTGTGAAACCTCCATAATGTTTTTCATAGTGGCTGTACCAGTTTTCAAGGGCTCCCTTTTCTACACATCCTTGCCAAAATTTGTCATTTGTGTTCCTTTTAATAATAGCCAAGTTTGGCAAGTTTGAGATAGTACCTCATTGTGGTTTAATATGTCAAAACAGTTTTGAGTCAGAGCAGAGCTGAATGTATCATTCTACCAGGATAAAGCTACAGTAATCAAAACAGTACATTATGGGCACACAAACAGGCATGAGTGAAACAAAATAGAGACACCAGATATAAACCCACACACTTATGGTTTGTTAATCTATGATAAAGTTGGTAAGAACATACAAGGTTGAAAAGACAGCCTCTTCAACAAATGGTGTTGAGAGAGTTGAACATCTACATGTAAAAGAGGATGAAATTAAAACATTCTCTGTCACTATATAAAAATGTAAATATGAAATGGATTAACAAGCTAAATGGAAGACATAAAACTGCTAAAGAAGAGTATTGGCAGAACACTCTATGATAAAAATTGTAGCAATATTTCTGGATTTGTCTCTTCATGCAAAGAAAACAAAATGAACAAATGGTAACTAATTAAATTTAAAACTGTTAAATGTTAAATGCACAGCAATGGAAACCATCAACAAAGTGAACAAACATGAATGGGAGAAAATATTGGCTAATAATATGACTGATAGGTTAAAACCCAAAATGTGTAAACAGTTCATACAATTCAGTATTTTTTAAAAGCCACTTAATTAAAATTTGACAGTTCAGTTCAGTCACTCAGTTGTGTCCAACTCTTTGTGACCCCATGAATTGCAGCACACTAGGCCTCCCTCTTCATCACCACCTCCCAGAGTCCGCCCAAACCCATGTCCATCAAGTCAGTGATGCCATTCAACCATCTCATCCTCTGTCGTCACCTTCTCCTCCTGCCCCCAATCCTTCCCAGCATTAGGGTCTTTTCCAGTGAATCAACTCTTTGCATGAGCTGGCCAAAATATTGGAGTTTCAGCTTCAACATCAGTCCTTCCAATGAACACCCAGGATTGATCTCCTTTAAAATTGACAGAAGGCCTAATAAATATTTTTTTCACAGTAGACATACAGTTTGTCAACAGGAATTTGCAAAGATACTAAGCATTGTTAATAATCAAAGAAATGCAAATTTTACCCCTTTTTAAAAGACACTTTTTTGTGTTTATTGAATTCTTGCTTGGCATTTTTGTGTTTTTTTTTTAATTTAAGGCTTTAAATATATCATACCACATGGTTCTGCTAAGCTTCTAAAATCAGAAGAGGTCATTTTAGGCCTTAGATAGTAGCAGAGTTGCATTGCTCCCTTAGTGATATAGTCCATAATAAATAAGAGCAGAACTGGCTCCTTCTCTGGGAAACTGACTTCCTTTTACCAAATGTTTAACATCTTTAGAATCCCATTTACCATCCTGGGCTCAAAAGGTCTAGGTCAAAGGTCAAGGCATACCTTGGTTATTCAGAATAATATATCAGAGAGTTATTGAGTCTCACACAGAAAAGCACACAGAGGATCAATGTTAATATCTAATGAGTCTCAGGCACTGTTGAATATAACTGGTTGAATGTGATGTTGCTATCCAAATTACAGTAAATGTGGAAAAAATTGTTTTATACAATGATGTTCAGTAACTTCACAAATAGAATGCAATATACAATTCAAGTAGTAAACAAATGACTAACATATTTTTGTTCTCTGTAAGAAGAAATGTTCTATGCCTCTTAAAATAATGCTCTATGAAGTTGTATAATAATTCGTGATAAGGAGTATATTATTATAGAAAAGCAAAAAATAAATAGAACAATTTTCATAAAAAAGTAATATTTAACTCATTAATGATGAAGTTACTGAAAGAAAATAATAAAAATCCACTTTTATGTTCAGAATGGAAATAAATTACCAAAACTGGCTATTACTATTGGAGGTTATATAGAAAAACCCAACACACCTTGTAAAACAATAAACAACAATACAGTATATTAACACATATATATGGAATTTAGAAAGACGGTAACGAGAACCCAACAGGCGAGAAAGCAAAAGGAACGCAGATGTATAGAATAGACTCGTGGACTCTGTGGATGAGGGTAAGGGTGGGATGATATGGGAGAATGGCATTGAAAGAAGTTAATTATCATATGTCTAATCAATCGCCAGCTCAGGATTGATGCTCCGGGCTGGTGCAGCGAGATTTCCTGGGGGGAGGGAGGAGGGAGGAAAAATTAAAAAAAAAAAAATTAAATTTAAAAAAAATTAAAAAAATTCTCCAGCATATTATTGTACATTTTTTCAAAAATGTAATCTTTAAAAATGAATATTTGTTGGTAACCTAGAACTTATCAAGATTTAAGTTTTTTTATACCAGAAATTTTCCTCAAGCTGCTTCCTTAATTCTCAGTCCCTTACCCTTTATAATCCATCACTGTTTTATTTTTCCAACACAGACTAGTTTTGCCTGTTCTATAGTTCAATGCAATTGAAACCATGAAGAAATACTTTGAAGCAAGACTTCAACTGAACAAAATATTTTTACAATTAATCAATGATGCTGTGTGTATCAGTAACTCATTTCTTTTTATTACTGAGGAAGATTTAAATAAAATATTTTAAATATGGTAAAAAGAAATTGAGCTTGCTACTGACACTTTAGTCACTAAGATGTGACTGACTCTTTGCGACCTCATGGACTGTGGCCCACCAGGCTCCTCTGTCCATGGCATTTCCCAAGAAAGAACACTAGAGCAGGTTGCCTTCTACAGGAGGTCTTCCCCACGGAGGGATTGAACCTGTGTCTCCTGCTTGGCAGATGGATTCTTTACCACTGAACCACCTGGGTAAATAAACTTTTAAACAGACTATTTTAGAAAAGCTTTAAGTTTACAGAAAACTGTGCAATAAATACTGACAGTTTCCATACACGCACTCTGTATCCCAGTTTCCCAGTTTTATGACACCTTGTATTTCTGTGGTGTATTTGCTAAACCTGACAGCCAAAATTGGCACATTTTTAATAAAGGACATAATTTTTAGTTTACATCTTGTTATATAGTCTTATGAGTCTTGACACAACACAATATGTCATTTATCCACCATCACAATATTAAACATAATTATTTCCCTCCCCTAAAATTGATCTGTGCTGTTCTATTCATGCCATTACTTCTCCCTTGGAATTCCGAGAAACCTCTATGTATTTCTGCTTCCAAAGATTTTCCTTTTCAAGAAAGGAAATTCATAATTCACATATATGGTATAAATAATTCTCTCTCAAGTCTAATTTCTGGGTTGTCTCATTTATTGCTCAAATCTATTAATATTTTGAAACTTATTAACATCAACTTTTTAAACTCTTCAACTGGTCCAATAAATATGTTTTAATTTTAAACATTTGTGCTTTATATGCTTGTAATAACCCATTATTATTTTTAAAACATCATAATTGGTATGATTCAAGAGAAACCTTGGGGCTTCACAGGTGGTTTAGTGGTAAAGAATCTGCCTGCAATGCAGGAGATGCCAGACAAGTGGATTCAATCCCTGGGTCAGGAAGATCCTCTGGAGGAGGAAATGGCACTGAAGTATTTTTGCCTGGAGAATCCCATGGGCAGAGGAGTCCAGTGGGTTACAGCCCAAACCATCTCACAGATGAGGCCACAACTGAGAGACTAAATATTAAGAGAAAGCTTAATATTGCACCTCCAAACTGGAAGCTATCAAATTAGGAGCACAAGTAGGTTTTATTAAAATTCTGTTCTAGGGACTTCCCTAATGGTCCAGGGCTAAGACACTGCACTTCCCATGCAGAGGGCCTAGGAACAATCCCTGGTCAGGGACTAGATCCCACATGCCACAACTAAGAGTTTGAGTACCACAATTAGAAACCCTGCATGTGGCAATTAAGACACAGCATAGTCAAATAAGTAAATATGAATAAACCATACTATACTGAGTAAAAACCTAACAATTAAAACCTTTCTAAGATTCAAAACAAACAAAACAACTACCTCAGACCGGTGAATTTCTGTCTGAGAAGAACCATCTTATGTTATATGATAAATATAAGAAAGAAGAAAACAAATACATATATATATATATATATATATATATGTGTGTGTGTGTCTATATAAACAAACACACATATAAATATACATATACAATACACTTGTATACCAACATAGTCATAAAATAAATTGGACACATGACAATCGCAATTCTCATTTCTGTAACTGGTTCCACTGTTGTGACTTGTTTTTATAACCAATTTCTTCTGTTACTTATTTTATACACTCGGTGCCTAAGTTGGCCATGGATCCTTACCTGGTGGGTGGCGAAGACCTTCACTGAGGAAAACTCTGGGTCATTGGTAATTGTGATTGGCTTGGATTGTTATAATTGATCTTAATCTTCAGATGTGATAATACTAAGAGGTGAGTTTTTGGAGCTACTGTATTTCAAACACACTTTTCCCTATCTCTGTTGAGAAGTAGTAGTGAATTTCATCTTAGTAATCAGGATCAACACCCCAGTCATCACCCTAGCTTTCTAACTTGCCTGTTGATTCAGAAGCATGAGCAGCCCAAAGTTGTCAGGCAGAAATCTTAATGCTCAGTTCAACAGAATCTTGTGTAACTCTTGTTGGAAACATTTCTCTATTTGAAACTAAAGCCTCTAAGCAAACAGAACATAAGTTAATAGGAACAGGAAGCACACATTTTTTACCAAAAAGTCAAAATAATTGGTGTTGAGTTCTTCCCCAAGGCCACAGGTGTGAGGCCTTGCACTAAGGCCATAGAAGCAGAGCCCAGAACTGAGGTCACCTCTGAAGCTGGCTGAGTCCCATTGTAGCTATTGCAAAAAGCCCCCCTGATCATTACCAGCAGGTTTCCTGACCTCAAGTTAGGCAAAACTGCCCACCTTAATATTCACCCTGTATCACCCAAAGCAATCACCTAATGCCAACTTTTCAGCAGGAATTTGCTTTGCCTGGAAGGTGTAAAAATTGGCTGGTAATCCATGCAAACTCTCTACTTTCCGTGGTCTGTCAGGAGATTGGTCTGCTGCATTTGCAGTGCCTTCCTTATATCTGCTTCATGCTCTTAATAAATTCACTCTTTTCTGAAATGATCTATGTCTGGAAATTATTTTCCAACATGTGTTCCAGTTATCTCAAGTTACTACTTCTTGATCAATAGATCCAGTCAGCATGATGTCATCAGCATAATGAATCAATGTGATGCCTTGTAGAATATAAGACACTCAAGATCCCTGTAAACTATATTATAAGACAGTTATGGTGAGAGCTGACACATTCTTTTTGTGTGTGTGTGTGTGTGCTCATACATGACAGAATTCTCTTTTATTCTCAAATACTTGTGTAGGGCTGATTTCAGAGTACAGGAATGCACTGGAGTCATGAAATAATGATTCCTTCTCAGAGAGCATAAAAACCATTCTTGATGGTTTTTATGCACATTCTGATAAAGGGCCATGGAGGCTTATTGTTGGCCTTTCAGGCTGAAATCTAAATGCTTCTGGTGATTCTTATTGACAGAGACATAAAAGCAGAAGTTAAGCTATATACTAGATACCAGCAGTTCTGATAGTTTACTCTTGGGATGAATATGCATCGCATACAGAAGCTCGTTTACCTCAGAATTTTCCCTCACTCTTCAAGATCCATCTGTCTTCAGCAACAGGCGCAATGAGAGAGTTGAAAATGTATGTTGTGGGAGTCACCACCCTTGCGTCTTTCAAGGTTTGACAATGGCAATAATCTCTACATACCTCCAGAAACGTGATTGGGCTTTGATTTACTATTTTCCTAGGTAGGACAGTAGCACTGTCTTACACTTAGCTATTCTTGACATAGTGTCTCTTACTTCACAGGTCAGTCAAACAAGTCTGTCAGTTGCCAAGAGTATCTATTCCAATTACACATTCTAGAGCTGAGGAAACAGCCACAACATGGATTCCATGATCACTGAACCCACTGTAAATAGACCTGAGCTAAAATTGCATTGATTGCCAGACCTCCATATACTCTTATTCTGATTGAGGAACTACAGTATTGCATTGGATCTCTTGGAATAAGTTTCAGGCCAAAGCCAGTATTCTGAAAGATCTATTTGTTTGCTTCTCCACAGTGCATAGTTAATCTGATAAAAGGTTGGAAGTCCTAATCTGAGGGAAAGGTACATTATAAAATTTTAGCAAGGTACCAAAATCCTTCTTCAAGGTTACTGAATCCCCTGCTTTGTTCATAGTATTTGAATCTGTAAACTGGCTCAAGTCTGGGAATTGATTTTGATGACATGAGTTTCTGTTTTAATCATTTGAGTTATAATTTTGTTTATGTAATCTAGAACTTTTCTGCTGACACAGTTCGACAGAGAAAGCTTCCTCTCTTTTTTACTCTAGGAACACCATGATCAGCTAGAAAACACTACAAGTCCTCTTGCGATGATTCTTCTGTTTGGCATTTTTAACTCTATGCTTTGCTTTGCTTCAGACGTTCTTTCAAAGAATTCAAGATGCAATCCACAGGTTAGTATCAAACAGCAATTTATTACATGTTTAGGCTAGTATGATTCAAGGATCAAAGTGAAAGGGAAGAAGTGAATTTACAATACCATTTAGCAAATAGATCTCACCAGTTCAGAATAAAGCACTTTCATCTAGGTCTTAGCAGCTGGGAAGTCCTGTGGTCAGCACACTTGAGTCCCAGAGAGACCACCATCCACTACATGCGTCCCTGCATGGAGGGGACCTTGCCATGTGCCTGGGGCCTGCCATTTTATGTCTCACAATGTTCTTTTTTCTCAAAAGAGTTTGAAGAGTTTGTGCATGAGGGAAGTGAGGGGACCTGAAATAGGGAAGGCCAGGAAAACAGCCTGGTCCCTCCTTAATTTGGCCAGATCAAAGGAGGAAAACAGGGTATTCCCAATACCCTTACTGTTCCTGATCTTTAGCTTGATGTTTTTCCCCTTTCTTGGTGGATGTTTCCATGATGCTCCCATTCCTCACTGTGTTTAAGTACATTAGCTGCTTAAGTACAAGTAATGTTTAAGTATACAAGTTTTTTGGGTGCAATCAATGAACACAGTATATCAGGTCACCATTTGGTGGATGCTTCATCAAAATGGTGACTGAATGGTGCAGTATATCGAATTATTAACCATAGCACTACATTCCATTGCTCATTGTGATAACTATGCTCACCTTGCCTTTGGGGTTGAGTGCTACCACTTGGCCACTGTTCCCCAGGACCAAATTACTTGTAACACATTTGAATTTGCAAACCAGAGGCCTGGTCTATAGAAAAATGCTATCTCAAAGCTTTTCAAGGATGCTGAATTCCCCCTTCAAATTTATCTTTAATGGTTGTGATAAAAGTTTTATGTTCTGGACCTTCTCAGGGATGTTGAGTAAACCTTCAAATTTACTTATGTTACAGTCTATTCCTATTAATCTCTTCCTTTACATTAAACCAAACCTGTTTGGGCATTTCTAAGCCACTTGCTTACTGCAGGCTACCAACTGATTCATGTCTTAGACACCACAGAAACTATCAGTGCCTTTCTTATATCCTTCAGCTGCTGAATTAAATGCAGGATCTCTGCTTGGTGTGGGCTTTCCTGGTGGCTAGTCAGCAAAGACACTGCCTGTAATATCTGAGACTGACTGCAATACAGAAGACCTGGTTTCGTTCCCTGGTGGGTAAGATCTCCTGGAGAAGAAAAGGGTAACCCACTCAAGTATTCTTGCCTGGGAAATCCCACAGATAGAGGAACCTGGGGGACTACAATTCATGGGGTAGCAAAGAGTTGGACACAACTTAGACACTAAATCACCACCACTGTTTAGTGAGCCCATATCAGTAAATCAGGCCTAATCAAAGTTTATGATTCTTCTACTTCTGTCCACTCATACATATGTTCTCTGTATCTACAACACAAATTATTCGAGCCTTTCTCACTTCCCCCAGGTGTAACATTGAATGCAAAATCCTAGTGTGTAATACTACATTTTTCTGTGTATTTTATTGAAGTTATTTATTGTCCCTTTATTTACACTTACTTATTAAGTACTTCTCATAAACCAGATGCTGTACTACTTGAAGAAACTATTATTACAACATAGCTAAATATTATAGAGAGTTTGACTTTTAGTTGAAAAATTTCTGTCTGATATTAAACTATTCTTTTACTTGAATCATCACTCTTTTTTTTAATTTTTATTATTTTTTTTATTATTGTTTTTGTCATACATTGTCATGATATCACCATGGGTTTACATATGCTTCCCCTCAGGGTCCCCCCTCCCTCCTCCCTCCCCCCCGGGAAATCTCGCTGCACCAGTCCCGAGCATCAATCCTGGGCTGGCAATTGATTAGACACATGACAATTAACATGCTTCAATGCCCTTCTCCCATATCATCCCACCCTTACCCTCATCCACAAAGTCCACAAGTCTATTCTATACATCTGCGTTCCTTTTGTTGTCTCCCATGTTGGGTTCTCATTACTGTCTTTCTAAATTCCATATATATGTGTTAATATACTGTATTGTTGTTTTTGCTTCTGGCTTACTTCACTCTGGATAATGGGCTCCAGTTTCGTCCATCTGAGTAGAATTGCTTCAAATGAATTTCACTCTTTTTGATGGATTATAAGTATCAGATCATGACATAAGCAAAACAAAATGATTCTGAAAACAAATATTGTTTATTCCAAAGAAAATTTGGAAATATGATGTAATATAAATTGCATAACGTTTTGAGGTTAAATGGCCCATTATTTTAAACCCTTAAGGTAGTTACAGACTACAATATTACATACCATATATAAAATTATATATGTATATGTGTGTGTGTGTGTGTGTGTGTGTGTGTGTGTTTTAGCACACTCCCTGTTTCAGTAAATGGAAGTAGTATAATTCAATTTCCTTTCTGTGATCATTGTCTGGCGACATACCTTGGCAACTGAGAACATGATCTGAGATATCAGCTAGATACAGGTTGATCATTCTTTAGTATTTCTCTTTTGGAACTTTCCCCTTTATGCTTGCTTCCCCACCTGTAAAATGAAGATAATGGCAATGTCCACTTCATTGGATTGTTACAGAGATTACTGCTCAATATCAGTGCTTTTTAGTTTATTTTATTTTGCTTAATTAGGATGAGTTTACTAAGCCATATGCAGAAGAAAAACCAAGACTAAACTTGGTAGAATGCTCCAAACATGAAAATGTAGTTTTCCATGATGTTTTTTTGCACCCATTGCTTCTGCCCCTTGCAGGATCTATTATGTATATTGGCTATTTGTTTTACCTTCAGCTCATAGGTATTCTTGCTAAAAGCATCAGCAATATCCTTTTGAACTTTGCACCAGGAGAATAAATGCTGGTCTCTGTGTACCTCTTATTTATCACCTGAGATAGCTTTTCTATTACACAAATTTCTAATGGCATTTTTCATCTGGGTATTTCTCAAGGTATAGATTAAGGGATTTAACATGGGAGTTATCATGGTGTAAAACACAGTAACTGCTTTGTCAATCGGAAAAGTTGCTGCTGGTCTCAGGTAAACAAAAATGCAGGGCACAAGGAGTATGATGGCAACTATAATGTGGGAGACACACATGGAGAGGGCCTTGTGCCTCGCCTCCAAACTGTGGTTCCTTAGGGAGTACAGAATGACGACATAGGAGCTCATCAAAAGGTGGAAGTTTAACAGACAGAGAAAACCACTGTTGGCAGCAACAACAAGTCCTAGAATGTGGGTATCAGTGCAGGCAAGATCAAGAAAAGGGTTGAAATCACACATAAAGTGGTCTATGTTGGAAGTTTTGAATGGTTTTCTCCTATAATTGATATCTAATCTCACTGCATTGTGATCACAAAAGATACTTGGGATGATTTCAATATTTTTGAATTTACCAAGGTTAGATTTATGGCCCAGGGTGTGATCTATCCTGGAGAAGGTTCCGTGTGCGCTTGAGAAAAAGGTGAAATTCCTTGTTTTGGGTGGAGTGATCTATAGATATCAATTAGGTCTAGTTGGTCTATTGTATCATTTAAAGTTTGAATTTCCTTGTTACTTTACTGTTTAGTTGATATATCCAATGGTGAGAGTGGTGAATTAAAGTCTCCCATTATTATTGTGTTGTTGTTAATTTCCCCTTTCATATTTGTGAGCATTTGCCTTACATATGGTGGTGCTCCTATGTTGGGTGCATAAATATTTATAATTGTTATTTCTTCTTCTTTGATTGATCCTTTGATCTCAATTACAGGAGAAAACCATTCAAAATATCAAACATATGGAGGCTCAAGAACACACTGCTGAATAACCAACAAATCACAGAAGAAATCAAAAATGAAATTCAGTTATGCATAGAAACCAATGAAAATGAAAACACAACAGCCAAAACCTAAGGAACACTGTGAAAGCAGTGCTAAGGGGAAGGTTCATAACAATACAAGCTCACCTCAGGAAACAAGAAAAAAATCAAATAAATGACCTTACTTTACACCTAAAGCAACTAGAAATGGAAGAAATGCAGAAGCCCAGGTCTAGTAGAAGGAAAGAAATCTTAAAGATCAGGGCAGAAATAAATGCAAAGGAAACAAAAGAGACCATAGCAAAAATCAACCAGTCCAAAAGCTGGTTCTTTGAGAAGATAAATAAAATTGACAAACCATTAGCCAGACTAATCAAGAAACAAAGAGAGAAGAACCAAATCAACAGAATTGGAAATCAAAACGGAGAGATCACAACAGAAAACACAGAAATACAAAGGATCATAAGAGACTATTATCAGCAACTATATGCAAATAAACTGGACAACCTGAATGAAATGGACAGATTCCTAGAAAAGTACAACTTTCCAAGACTAAACCAGGAAGAAATAGAAAATATTAATTGACCCATCACAAGCATGGAAATTGAAGCCATAATCAGAAATCTTCCAAAAAACAAAAGCCCAGGACCAGATGGCTTCACAGCTGAATTCTACCAAAAATTTAGAGAAGAGCTAACACCTATTCTACTCAAACTCTTCCAGAAAATTGCAGACGAAGGTAAACTTACAAACTCATTATATGAGGCCACCATCATACTAATTCCAAAACCCGACAAAGATGCCACAAAGAAAGAAAACTACAGGCTAATATCACTGATGAACTTAGATGCAAAAATTCTTAACAAAATTCTAGCAAATAAAATCCAACAACACATTAAAAAAATCATACACCATGATCAAGTAGGCTTTATCCCAGGGATGCAAGGATTCTTCAATATTTGCAAATCAATCAATGTAATACACCACATTAACAAATTGAAAAATAAAAATCAAATGATTATCTCAATAGATGCAGAGAAAGCCTTTGACAAAATTCAACATCCATTTATGATAAAAACCCTCCAAAAAGCAGGAATAGAAGGAACATACCTCAACATAATAAAAGCTATATATGACAAACCCACAGCAAATATTATCCTCAATGGTGAAAAAATGAATTCATTCCCCCTGAAGTCAGGAACTAGACAAGGGTGCCCACTCTCACCACTACTTTTCAACATAGTTTTGGAAGTCTTGGCCACAGCAATCAGAGCAGATAAAGAAATCAAAGGAATCCAGATTGGAAAAGAAGAAGTAAAACTCTCTCTGTTTGCAGATGACATGATCCTCTATATTGAAAACCCTAAAGATTCTACTAGAAAATTACTAGAGCTAATCAGTGAATATAGCAAAGTTTCAGGATACAAAATCAACACACAGAAATCCCTGGCATTTCAATACACTAACAATGAGAAAACAAAAAGATAAATTATGGAAACAATTCCATTCACCATCGAAACAAAAAGAATAAAATACTTAGGAGTATTTCTACCTAAAGAATCAAAAGACTTGTATATAGAAAACTATAAAACACTGATGAAATAAATCTAAGAGGACACAAACAGATGGAGGAATGTGCCATGTTCGTGGATTGGAAGAATCAATATAGTGAAAATGAGTATACTACTCAAAGCAATCTATAGATTCAATGCAATTCCTATCAAGCTAAAAGAGGTCTTTTTCAGAGAATTAGAACAAATAATTTCACAATTTGTATGGAAATACTAAAACCCTCCTATAGCCAAAGCAATCTTGAGAAAGAAGATTGGAACTGGAGGAATCAACCTACCTGACTTTAGGCTATACTACAAATCCACAGTCATTAAGGCAATATGGTACTGTCACAAAGACAGAAATATAGATCAATGGAACAAAATAGATAGCCCAGAGATAAATCCACGCATCTATGGACCCCTTATATTTGACAAAGGAGGCAAGAATATGCAATGGAGAAGAGACAACCTCTTTAACAAGTGGTGCTGGGAAAACTAAATAGCCACTTGTAAAAGAATGAAATTAGAACACTTTCTAACACCATACACAAAGATAAACTCAAAATGGATCAAAGATCTAAGCATAAGAGCAGAAACTATAAAACTCCTAGAGGATAACATTGGCAAAACACTCTCTGACATAAACCAAAACGGGATCCTACATGACCCACCGCCCAGAATATTGGAAATAAAAGCACGAGTAAACAAATGGGACCTAATTAAAATTAAAAGCTTATGCACAGCAAAGGAAACTATAAGCAAGGGGAAAAGACAGCCTTCAGAATTGGAGAAAATAATAGCCAATGAAGCAATGGACAAACAATTAATCTCAAAAATATACAAGCAACTCCTGCAGCTCCATTCTAGGAAAATAAACGACCCAATCAAAAAGTGGGCCAAAGAACTTAAGACATTTCTCCAAAGAAGACATAAAAATGGCTAACACACACATGAAAGGATGCTCAACATCACTCATTATCAGAGAAATGCAAATCAAAACCACAATGAGATATCACTTTACACCGCTCAGAATGGCTGCAATCCAAAAATCTACAAGTAATAAATGCTGGAGAGGATGTGGAGAAAAGGGAACTCTCTTACACTGTTGGTGGGAATGCAAACTAGTACAGCCAATTTGGAAAACAGTGTGGAAGTTCCTTAAAAAACTGCAAATAGACCTGTCATATGACCCAGCAATCCCACTGCTCGGCATATACACCGAGGAAACCAGAATTGAAAGAGACACGTGTACCCCAATGTTCATCACTGCTTTATTTACAATAGCCAGGACATGGAAGCAACCTAGATGCCCATCAAATGACGAATGGATAAGAAAGCTGTGGTACATATATACAATGGAATAGTACTCAGCATTAAAAAAATTCATTTGAATCAGTTCTACTCAGATGGACGAAACTGGAGCCCATTATCCAGAGTGAAGCAAGCCAGAAGCAAAAACAACAATACAGTATATTAACGCATATATATGGAATTTAGAAAGATGGTAATGAGAACCCAGCATGCGAGGCAGCAAAAGGAATGCAGATGTATAGAACAGACTCGTGGACTCTGTGGATGAGGGAAAGGGTGGGATGATATGCGAGAATGGCATTGAAACATGTTAATTATCATATGTCTAATCAATCGCCAGCCCAGGATTGATGCTCGGGTGTGGTGCAACAAGATTTCCTGTGTGGAGGTAGGAGGGACAGGGGTTCTGGAGGGGGAGCATATGTAAACCCATGGTGATATCATGTCATTGTTTGGCAAAACTAATAAAAAAGAAAAAGAAAAAAGAAAAAAAACAATGCAAGTGACAAAAAAAGTGGTCTATGATATTAGGGGCACAGAAAGGTAAACGGAAGATGAAAAGCGTCTGTATAGTTGCATGAAGAAAGCCTCCCAGCCATAACACTCCAATTAGCAGCCAACACAACTGCCAGTTCATGATGGTCATATAGTGCAAGGGCTTGTAGATGGCCACATAGCGGTCATAGGCCATCACAGTGAGCAGTATGACATCAGCACCTCCAAATAAGTGTTCCCCAAAGATCTGAGTCATGCATTCATTGAAAGGGCTAGATTTTGTTTCACGGAGTGAATCTACAATCAATTTAGGGTTATTTACAGAAGAGTAACAAGCATCAATAAAAGAGAGATGAGCCAGGAAAAAGTACATTGGGCACCCCAATAATGGGCTGACTGTGATGGTCATCAAGGTGAGCACATTCCCTACTATAGAGACAATGTAGATGACCAGAAACACAACAAATATGCTTTTCTGCATCTTTGGATTCTGTATGAGTCCCAATAGAACAAATTCTGTCACGTTGTTCCTATTCTCCATGTATATCATGGTTAATTACATTACCTGGAATAAAAATCATATTAGCTCAATCTTGAATTCATTATCCTTTCCATGTAATAAATCCCAAGTTCTATTAAGCTGTGAATTCTGAAGAGTATTTTTTTTCTTCTGATATAGGAAAAAATATTTCATATCTTTTAAAGTTAATTCCAGTACTCTCCTAGGAAATGTTTGTAGTTGGAGACATGAGGAACTCTATGAACACACAGGTTGGAGACCATCTGTGCTCATTAAACAGTGAGAGATGACCCGGAACCTAATGTGAATCAATAGGTCTTACACATAGGAGTAGCAGGGCTTCCCAGGTGGTTCAGTAGGAACCGATATGCCTACCAATGCAAGAGACATGGGAGAGGCAGTTTTAACCCCTGAGTTAGAAATATTCCCTGTAGACGTGAATGGCAACCCACTGCATTTACTGCCTTTAAAATTCCATACAGAGAGGCACCTGGTGGTCTACAGTCCATGGGGTTGCAAGGAGTCACATATGATTGAGTAAGCACACAGTAATAGCTAAGCCCAAGAGGTTGAAAATGAATGTAAAGGCTATGAAGGTAAAGCCAATGGATTTTTCTGTTATTCTTAGGAAACAAGAAACCATGCAAGGTAATTGAGAATGTGAGTTTAAGGATGCGAGAGATTTGAAAACAGGAAATGCTGCATAGAATTCCAATAAAGATATCTGTGTTATTTGTATATGGGGATGAAAAACAAACAAACAAAAACAACCACCAGAATCACTATATATGTGTGATATAAAGTGTAACAGAGCATTGGTAATGGGAAAATACTGAAAAGATAACAGAAGGCACTATAATGAAATTAATGTTTCCTAAATCCAGTAACTTTGCAACAACCCATAGATACAGTGTAATGATAGATTACTATATGCATGGCATTACTGCATGCATGCTCAGTTGCTTCATTTGTGTCTGACTATTTGCAAGACCATGGACTGCAGCCCAATAGACTCCTCTGCCCACAGATTCTCCAGGCAAGAATACTGGAGTGGGTTGCCATTTCCTTCTCCAGGGTATCTTCCTGAACTCAAGATAGAACCCACGTAGTTTATGTCTCCTGCATTGGCAGACAAATTCTTTACCACTACCACTACTTCATACTTTGTGGTGATAGAAAAAGAATGGACACATTGAGCAAACAGAGATCAATGCAAATTTCAGTTTAGAGCCTCAGCCCAAGATGTGTGATTGTTAACACTGGCAGGCAAGCCCATCTGGACAATAACCATCAGGGACAGCTGGGAGGATATGGGTTGTCAGCACCGTCAATGAGAATTTCAGGCTGGCAAAGTGTTTCTTAGGAGTTTATCCTGTGGAAGCAGATAAAGACATTGTGTGCAATGATGCTGGTTGTACAGTTATTTATAAGATAAGGATATATCCCATCATAAGGACTGGATTTAATGACTCACAGAACAAGAGGTATCTATTAAAGAAATGAACACAGAAAAACAGACCAGACAACAGGAAAATGATGAGGCAGAAGCACACACACTCACACAAAAAGATGCCCACACTATTAAGTGCTGTGCTGTGTTAAGTCACTCAGTCATGTCTGAGTGTTTGTGACCCAATGGACTGTAGCCCACCAGTCTCCTTTGTTCATGGGGATTCTCTAGGAGAGAATACTGGAGTGGTTGCCATGCCCTCCTCCAGGGGAATCTTCTCAAGCCAGGGATCAAACACAGGTCCAAAGAAGTCCAAAAATGCTGGAGTGGGTAGCCCATCCCTTCTCCAGTGGATCTTCTTGACCCAGAAATTGAATTAGGTCTCCTGCATTGAAAGTGGGTTCTTTACAAGCTGGTTACTAGGGAAGCCCACACTATTAAGTAACACTTTAAAAATCACGTGTACATATGACCCATTGCCATTACAAAAGATATACTTATGAAAATCATTTCAGTTGAGTCTCTCAGTTGTGTCCAACTCTTTGCGACTCCATGAACCACAGCACACCAAGCCTCCCTGTCCATCACCAACTCCCAGAGTTTACCCAAATGCATGTCCATTGAGTCAGTGATGCCAACCAACCATTTTATCCTCTGTTGTCCCCTTCTCTTCCTGTCTACTCCAAAAGTCAGCAGGCAGAAAATGTAGTGAAAACACCTTCAAATCGTCTTTGAACTCTTGACAATCCTTTCTCTGGAAATATAAATAAAAGATAAAGACATTTTCGATTGCAGGTGTGGATATTTAACAAGGTTCCACTACAGGTTCAAGGACTTTTTCTTATAGCTGTTTTTTTCTCTCCCAGGAATTAATTATCTGCATTGACGGAAAGGCTTCTTCTTAGTAGCTGGTATTCTGAAGAGACATTCTTGAGAAACACTCATTCTTGAGTGGGGAATTTTAGTCCCTGCACATGCAGCTAAAATAGGTGAATCCCCTTTATACAAGCCAGTTTCCTAAGGACAAATGCCACGTGAATGACAAGGAGAGCAGTATCTCAGGCTTGGGACCTAAGATGTGGTTAATTTGTGCATGCATGTCAAAGAGAGAAAGTCTTTCTTATCAGTATCAAAGTTCGTGGAAACCTCGTACTGATTTCTTTTTTTGTTTCACTTTTTAATTAAACATTTTTTGTATTAGTTTTGCCAAACAATGACATGATATCACCATGGGTTCACATATGCTCCCCCTCCATATCCCCCCTCCCTCCTCCCTCCCCCCCGGGAAATCTCATTGCACCAGTCCCAAGCATCAATCCTGGGCCAGATATTGCTTAGACATATGGTAATTAACATGTTTCAATGCCATTCTCACATATCATCCCACCATTTCCCTCATCCACAGAGGCCCTGAGTCTATTCTATACATCTGTGTTCCTTTTGCTGTCTCACATGCTGGGTTCTCGTTACCGTCTTCCTAAATTCCATATATATGCGTTAATATACTGTATTGTTGTTTTTGCTTCTGGCTTACTTCACTCTGGATAATGGGCTCCAGTTTCGTCCATCTGAGGAGAACTGATTCAAATGAATTTTTCCTTAATGCTGAGTAATATTCCATTGTGTATATGTACCACAGCTTTCTTATCCATTCATCAGTTGATGGGCATCTAGGTTGGTACCATGTCCTGGCTATTGTAAACAATGCAGCGATGAACATTGGGGTACACGTGTCTCTTTCAATTCTGGTTTCCTCGGTATATATGCCCAGCAGTGGGATTGCTGGGTTATATGGCAGGAATATTTGCAGTTTTTTAAGGAACCTCCACACTGCTTTCCATAGAGGCTGTACTAGTTTGCAATCCCACCAACAGTGTAAGAGAGTTCCCTTTTCTCCACATCCTCTCCAGCATTTATTACTTGTGGATTTTTGGATTGCAGCCATTCTGAGTGGTGTAAAGTGATATCTCATTGTGGTTTTGATTTGCATTTCTCTGATAATGAGTGATGTTGAGCATCTTTTCATGTGTTTGTTAGCCATTTTTATGTCTTCTTTGGAGAAACGTCGGTTCAATTCTTTGGCCCACTTTTTGATGGGGTCGTTTATTTTCCTAGAATGGAGCTGCAGGAGTTGCTTGTATATTTTTGAGATTAATTGTTTGTCCATTGCTTCAGTGGCTATTATTTTTTCCCATTCTGAAGGCTGTCTTTTCACCTTGCTTATAGTTTCCTTTGCAGTGCAGAAGCTTTTAATTTTAATTAGGTCCCATTTGTTTATTCGTGTTTTTATTTCCAATATTTTGGGAGGTGGGTCATGTAGGATCCTGCTTTGGTTTATGTCAGAGAGTGTTTTGCCAATGTTATCCTCTAAGAGTTTTATAGTTTCTGCTCTTATGCTTAGATCTTTGATCCATTTTGAATTTATCTTTGTGTATGGTGTTAGAAAGTGTTCTAGTTTCATTCTTTTACAAGTGGCTATCCAGTGTTCCCAGCACCACTTGTTAAAGAGGTTGTCTTTTCTCCATTGTATATTCTTGCCTCCTTTGTCAAATATAAGGGGTCCATAGATGCGTGGATTTATCTCTGGGCTATCTATTTTGTTCCATTGATCTATATTTCTGTCTTTGTGCCAGTACCATACTGTCTTAATGACTGTGGATTTGTAGTATAGCTTAAAGTCAGGTAGGTTGATTCCTCCAGTTCCATTCTTCTTTCTCAAGATTGCTTTGGCTATACGAGGTTTTTTGTATTTTCATACAAATTGTGAAATTATTTGTTCTAATTCTCTGAAAAAGACCTCTTTTAGCTTGATAGGAATTGCATTGAATCTATAGATTGCTTTGGGTAGTATACTCATTTTCACTATAATGATTCTTCCAATCCATGAACATGGCACATTCCTCCATCTGTTTGTGTCCTCTTTGATTTCTTTCATCAGTGTTTTATAGTTTTCTATATACAAGTCTTTTGTTTCTTTAGGTAGAAATACTCCTAAGTATTTTATTCTTTTTGTTTCGATGGTGAATTGAATTGTTTCCATAATTTCTTTTTCTGTTTTTTCATTGTTAGTGTATAGAGATGCCAGGGATTTCTGTGTGTTGATTTTGTATCCTGAAACTTTGCTATATTCACTGATTAGCTCTAGTAATTTTCTTGTAGAGTCTTTAAGGTTTTCAATATAGAGGATCATGTCATCTGCAAACAGGGAGAGTTTTACTTCTTCTTTTCCAATCTGGATTCCTTTGATCTCTTTATCTGCTCTGATTGCTGTGGCCAAGACTTCCAAAACTATGTCAAAAAGTAGTGGTGAGAGTGGGCACCCTTGTCTTGTTCCTGACTTCAGGGGGAATGCTTTCAGTTTTTCACCATTGAGGATAATGTTTGCTGTGGGTTTGTCATATATAGCTTTTATTATGTTGAGAAATGTTCCTTCTATTCCTGCTTTTTGGAGGGTTTTTATCATAAATGGATGTTGAATTTTGTCAAAGGCTTTCTCTGCATCTATTGAGATAATCATGTGATTTTTATTTTTCAATTTGTTAATGTGGTGTATTACATTGATTGATTTGCGAATATTGAAGAATCCTTGCATCCCTGGGATAAAGCCTACTTGATCATGATGTATGATTTTTTTAATGTGTTGTTGGAATCTATTTGCTAGAATTTTGTTAAGAATTTTTGCATCTAAGTTCATCAGTGATATTGGCCTGTAGTTTTCTTTTTTTGTGGCATCTTTGTCGGGTTTTGGAACTAGGGTGATGGTGGCCTCATAGAATGAGTTTGGAAGTTTACCTTCGTCTGCAATTTTCTGGAAGAGTTTGAGTAGAATAGGTGTTAGCTCTTCTCTAAATTTTTGGTAGAATTCAGCTGTGAAACCATCTGCTCCTGGGCTTTTGTTTTTTGGAAGATTTCTGATTATGGTTTCAATTTCTGTGCTAGTGATGGGTCTATTAAGATTATCTATTTCTTCCTGGTTTAGTCTTAGAAAGTTGTACTTTTCTAGGAATATGTCCATTTCATCCAGGTTGTCCAGTTTATTTGCATATAGCTGCTGATAATAGTCTCTTATGATCCTTTGTATTTCTGTGTTTTCTGTTGTGATCTCTCCGTTTTCTTTTCTAATTCTGTTGATTTGGTTCTTCTCCCTTTGTTTCTTGATGAGTCTGACTAATGGTTTGTCAATTTTATTTATCTTCTCAAAGAACCAGCTTTTGGACTGGTTGATTTTTGCTATGGTCTCTTTTGTTTGCTTTGCGTGTATTTCTGCCCTGATCTTTAAGATTTCTTTCCTTCTACTAGACCTGGGCTTCTGCATCTCTTCCTTTTCTAGTTGCTTTAGGTGTAAAGTAAGGCTATTTATTTGATTTTGTTCTTGTTTCCTAAGGTGAGCTTGAATTGCTATGAACCTTCCCCTTAGCACTGCTTTCACAGTGTCCCATAGGTTTTGGGCTGTTGTGTTTTCATTTTCATTCATTTCCATGCATAACTGAATTTCATTTTTGATTTCTTCTGTGATTTGTTGGTTATTCAGCAGTGTGTTGTTGAGCCTCCATATGTTGGACGTTTTGAATGGTTTTCTCCTGTAATTGATATCTAATCTCACTGCATTGTGATCAGAAAAGATGCTTGGGATGATTTCAATGTTTTTGAATTTACCAAGGCTAGATTTATGGCCCAGGATGTGATCTATCCTGGAGAAGGTCCCATGTGCGCTTGAGAAAAAAGTGAAATTCCTTGTTTTGGGGTGGAGTGACCTATAGATATCAATTAGGTCTAGTTGTTTTATTGTATCATTTAAAGTCTGAATTTCCTTGTTACTTTTCTGTTTAGTTGATCTATCCATTGGTGTGAGTGGTGTATTAAAGTCTCCCACTATTATTGTGTTGTTGATTTCCCCTTTCATATTTGTTAGCATTTGTCTTACATATTGTGGTGCTCCTATGTTGGGTGCATAAATATTTATAATTGTTATTTCTTCTTCCTCGATCGATCCTTTGATCATTATGTAATGTCCATCTTTATCTCTTTTCACCACCTTTATTTTAAATTCTACTTTATCTGATATGAGTATTGCCACTCCTGCTTTCTTTTGGTCTTTATTTCCATGGAATATATTTTTCCAGCCTTTAACTTTCAGTCTATATATGTCCTTAGATTTGAGGTGGGTCTCTTGTAGGCAACATATATAGGGGTCTTGATTCTGTATCCAGTCGGCCAGTCTTTGTCTTTTGGTTGGGGCATTCAACCCGTTTATATTTAAGGTAATTATTGATAAATATGATCCTGTTGCCATTTCTTCTATTTTATTGTTTTGGATTCGAGATTATATATCCCATCCGTGTTTCCTATCTAGGAAAGATCCTTTAGCATTTGTTGGAGGGCTGGTTTGGTATTGCTAAATTCTCTCAATTTCTGCTTATCTGAAAAAATTTTGAATTCTCCTTCAAATTTGAATGAGATCCTTGCTGGGTACAGTAATCGGGGTTGTAGATTGTTTTCTTCCATCACTTTAAGAATGCTCTGCCATTCCCTTCTGGCCTGAAGCGTTTCTATAGAGAGATCAGCTGTTATCTTTATGGGATTCCCCTTGTGGGTTATTTTTTGCTTCTCCCTCACTGCTTTTAATATTTGGTCTTTGTATTTGATATTTGTTAATTTGATTAATATGTGTCTTGGGTTGCTCCGCTTGGGGTTGATTCTATTTGGGACCCTCTGTGTTTCTTGGACCTGAGATGTTATTTGCTTTCCCAATTTAGGGAAATTTTCCACCATAATTTCTTCAAGAATTTTTTGATGGTCTTTCTTTTTGTCTTCTTCTTCTGGGATTCCTATGATTCGAATATTGGTGCCTTTAATACTATCCCAGAGGTCTCTGAGATTGTCCTCATTTTTTTTAATTCTTTTTTCATTTTTCCTTTCTGTTTCATTTATTTCTGCCATTCTATCTTCTATTTCACTCATCCTGTCTTCTATTTCTGTTATTCTACTGTTGGTTCCCTCCAGGGTGTTTTTGATCTCATTTATTGCATTATTTATTGTATTTTGACTCTTTTTCATTTCTTCTAAGTCCTTGTTAAAGCTTACCTGCATCTTCTCAATCCTTGCCTGCAGGTTATTGAACTGCAACTCCAACTTATTTTCCAGGTTTTGGATCATTTTCACTATCATTATTCGGAATTCTTTGTCAGGTAGACAAGCTATCTCTTCGTCTTTTGTTTGGTCTAGGGGATATTTATCCTGGTCCTTTACTTGTTGGGTATTTCTCTGCCTTTTCATCTTGTTTATCTTGGTGTGTTGTCCCTTTTTTGTGGGGTTTCCTCACTATGGGAGGGGTTGGTTGAGTTTTTTCTCAGAGTTTCCTGGTTGGAATCTTAAACGGTCTATCCTGCTTGATTTGGCACATCTGCTGGCCCCTTCAGTGTCTATTCAGCGCTCTGGGGTTTGCCCCGCTCGTGGTGCCTGTGCTTTTCCCGCCCCCTCTGCTCAGGCTCTCGGCTGGCGGCACACTCTGATGACGCAATTGGAGGCTGTGGCTTCTCCTCTCCCCCGGCCCATCCGCTCGTCTCTCTCTGCTTGCAGCTGGGCGTGTCTTCTCAGATGTGCAGCGGCAGACTCTGGCAGCGCACTCTGGTGACTCAGTTGGGGGGCTGCAGCTTCTCCCCTCCCCCGGCCCAGCTGCTCGGTTTTTTCAATGTGCGGCTGGGGGCGTTTTCTCAGATATGAGAAGCCCCGAATTCTGGTGGCGACTGTCCAGAGTCCCCAGAGGTCTTGGCTAGCACCCAATTCTGCCTGCGGTTTGGGGGCAGAAGCCTCACAGGGGCGCTCTCCGTAGCCCGCAGCCTCCCTGTTCCACCCCGCTGTCTCGCGCCGCAGTCCGAGTCCCTGCTCCCCTTTGTTCTGTTCGCGAGCCTGGCAGGGGTCTTCCTCGGGAAGGCTACAAGCGAGCCTGGCGTGGGTCTTCCTTGGGAAGGCTACCCAGCAGTCTATCTCCGGTTAGCACCCTCGGTTAGGACCCTCAGTCTGCCCCAGGCGTTCAATCTCAGTCCTCCCCCGAAGCGCGTGGCCCGCCCCTCCCTGAGCAGTCCGCTGGCTCGTGGGGGATGGGGCGACTGGCCGCCGCTCCGTTCTCCAAGGGGCTTAACTATTTATCAGCTTCTAAATCCCGACTTTTATGCTCTTTGAGATTTGCCTCAGATCTCTCAGTTCCGCCAGTGAGAATGTTTCCTGACGTTCGTAAACCTTTATCTCTTTCGAGGCTCCCCTTCTGAGATGAATCTCAGTCCCTGTCTCTTTGCCTCTTTTTACTTTTTTTTTTCTTTGGTCCTACCTTCTTTCGTTGGCAATGGGCTGTCTTTCCAGATGCCTGAAGACCTCTGCCAGCATTCAGATGTTGATTTATGGAGTTTGTTCGGTATTTAAATGTTCCTTTGGTGTATTTGTTGGGGAGAGTGTGGACTCCACGTCCTATTCCTCCACCATCTTAGTCCTTCCCCCCTGATTTCTTGAGAGCTGGAGCAGTAAGACCATAAAACCAATGGCAGCCATTTAAAAGTCTTTGAGTAATATTCCATTGTGTATATGTACCACAGCTTTTTTATCCATTCTTCTGTTGATGGACATCTAGGTTGCTTCCATATTCTGGCTATTGCAAAGTGTGGTGATGAACATTGGGGTACACATGTCTCTTTCAGTTCTGGTTTCCTCGGTGTGTATGCCCAGCAGTGGGATTGCTGGGTCATATGGCAGTTCTATTTCAAGTTTTTTTAAGGAATCTCCACACTGTTCTCCATAGTGACTGTACTAGTTTGTATGACCCAGACAAATGGAATCGGCAGGGAGGTGGGAGGGGGGTTCTGGAAGGGGATCGCATGTATACCCATGGCTGATTCATGTCAATGTATGGCAAAACCAACACAATAATATAAAGGAAAAAATAAATAAATTTTAAAAAATGTACAAATATATATATATATGGAATTTAGAAAGATGGTAACGAGAACCCTGTATGTGAGAAAGCAAAAGAAACGCAGATGTATAGCACAGTCTTTTGGACTCTATGGGAGAGGGCAATGGTGGGATGATATGGGAGAATGGCATTGAAACATGTTAATCATCATATATGAAGTCAATCGCCAGCCCAGGTGTGATACTCAGGGCTGGTGCACTGGGATGACCCAGAGAGAGGGAATCGGGAGGGAGGTGGGAGGGGGGTTCTGGAAGGGGAACACATGTATACCCATGGCAGAGTCATGCCAATGTATGGCAAAACCAACACGATAATGTAAAGAAAATTAAAATAAATTAATTAAATTAAAAAAACACAAATAAATAAATAAAGCAAAATCACTAAAAAAAAGGATTTGAATACAAAACTTGTTTTTCACAATCATTAGAATGCTATGAATATACAGAAACTCTAAAAAGTTTACAGTAAGTTATGCCTGGGACAGTTGTGAGAGTCATTATGGAATACTAAGTGACATTCACATATGGATAGATACATAAAACACAAGAAATTAGTTTTGATTTCAAAGTAAATTATGTGACATCTCTGTCACTTGGTATCATTTTGATTATTCTAGGGAGTATTGGTGATAAACATTTGAGGTTTTAGTTTGCTTTCTTGATAGCTACTGAAGCTGATAATTTTTAATATTATTATATTTTAGACAATTTCTATACCTTTTTTGAAAGTTTTTTTTTTTTGACACCTCTATGCAATTTAAAATGGAGTTCTGGTCCTATAAGACCCAGAACATACTCCTATCTAAATTGTAGTTAAGACTACAATTTAGTCTTATCACTAAATTGTAGGTGATATATATATATATATATATAATATATATAATATAATAATATATAATAAATATATATTATATAATATGTATCTATATATATAATTATTATATATGTAATATATAATAATTATATATATAATAGATATAGTTCTTAATTCATATGTAAATAAATTTACATATAAACTTTTATGCATAAATGTATATATAATGTAAAAGTTTGTTCATATGAATATAGATACAGTGTTTTCTACTCTGTGGATAGCCTTTTTATTTTTAAAATATATGATCCCTAATGATCAGAAATTTTAAAATATTGACAATGTTCAACTTTTTACTTTCTTTATGGTTCTTGATTGTATTTTTCCTACAGATTTTTTATAGGTTTAGCTTTGACATCTTGATCTCTGACTTATTTTGAGCTAATTTTTGTCTATAGCATAAGGTAGTGGTTGAGGTTCCTTTTTTTCATATAAGGATATCCTGATCTGGTGTAATTTGTTGAAAAATATATTCTTTATTCTTTAATTACTTTGATACCTTTGTAAAACTATTCATTTATTTAAGTCTATTTCTGAATTTTCTATTATGTTTCAATGATTTTATGTTTATTCTTGCATCAATATTTTACAACTTTGCTTTTGTTCATTTAGTTGGTTTTGTATTTTTATTTTATATTAAAATACAGTTGATTAACAATAATGTGTTAGTTGCATGTATGCAGCAATGTGATTCAGTTATACCCATACAAGTATTCTTTATTTTTAAATGATTTTCCCATTTAGATTATTATTCTGGTTAATACAGAATATTACCCAGAGATACCTGTGCTATACAGTAGGTTCTTGATTATCTATTTTAAATATAGAAACATGTACATATCAATCACAGATTCACAGTTTATCTCCCCCTCTTCTCCTTTCCCCTGGTTATTTTAATTTTGTTCTCTAAGTCTCTGAGTGTTCCTGTTTTATAAATAAGTCTGTTTGTATGTTTTGTTTTAAGATTGTGTCATATAAGCCATATCATATGATATTTGTCTTTCTATGTCTGACTTACTTCACTTTAGTATGGTAATCTCAGATCTAACCTTGTTGCTATAATTTGTATATTTTTAATTATTGGGTAATATTCCATTGTATGTGTGTGTGTGAGTGTGTGTGTGTGTAGCATCTTGTTTCTCCATTCATCTGTTGATGACAATTAAGTTGCTTCCAAGTCTTGGCTATTGTAAGCGACACTGTGATGAGCATCAGCTGCATGTAACCCTTTGAACCATGGTTTTCTCCTAATATATATCCAAGATTCATATGCTGGGTCATATAGTAGGTATATTGAGTTTTTTAAGGAACATCTATATTATTCTCCTTAGCTATTGTATCGTTTTACATTCACACCAGCAATGAGGGTGAGTTCCCATTTCCCCATACTCTCTTTAGCATTTATCATTTGTAGACATTTTTAATGATGGCCATTCTGAAAGCTCTGAGGTGATACCTTATTGTAGCTTTAATTTACATTTCTCTAATATTTAGCAATATTGAGCATCATTAATCTGCCTCGTTCATTTGTATGTTGTCTTTGAAGTATCTAAAACAGAACTGTTTTCCTTCCCTAAAATTGGTATGTTTGCTACCTATTCATCCCATTACTTCTCCTTTGGAATATCTAGAAACCACTATACTTTTTCCTGATTCTAGTTTTTCCTTTTCAAGAAAGGAAATTCACAACTCATGTATGTGTACATAAATAATTCTTTCTTAATCATAAATAACTTCTAACTTACCTCATTCAATGATAAAATATGTTAATATTTTGTAATTCACTAACATCAACTGTCTATTTCCTGCCCCATATAAATCTATTTAATTTGTAACATCTATACTATATTTATAAGAGCTCATAGTTATTTTTTCAATATCACGATTAGCATGATTGAAGAGAAATATTAATATTGTCCTCAAATTAGGAACATGATGTGTCACTTCAGTTGTGTCAGGACCATAATGTAGATTTTATTAAAAACGCTAAGCTGTGTAGAACCTTAACAATTAAAACCTTTCTTAATATTGAAAAAAATAAATGACCTCAGAGTGTTAACTTTCTGTCTGAGAAGGAAGAATCTGGTTAAATATATGGTAAGAATTTGGAGTGAACAATAAATAATTAAAAAAAAACACTAGATTATATACTGTATTTTACTACTAGAAGCTTCTGCAATTATTTGAATTAGTATTAATCAGGGGAAAAAACAAGTTAAAGAGCATTGAATAGATATGATGAAACAGAAACTTTTAATAAAACATTGAGAAAACAAAAAAATTACCAAGTTGTGTCTATAAGAATATAGGGCAAGGATACATAGGAGCAAAACAGTAGACAGCAAGGTGAAAATGGGCAGGGAACACATAAGATGAAAACCTCAGAGATATTAATGCCAGGCAATTGAGAGATATAGAAATACAACATTTAAGCTATCGGGCTTTCAAACCTGTTTATACCTAGTGTCCTCTCTTCCTCTACATAAGATTGACTCAACACTAACAAATATTTGTGTGCACACTGAGTTTTAGTCCTAAGGGCAGTGGCTGTCACACTGTAAGATAGAATTATCTAACTTCACAATGAGAAGAGAATGGTCTCTATGGACTTTTTCTAGGTCAATACAAACAGAGAATAAATTTTTAAATTTCTATTCATCTTTTGTCATCTGAAATCAACTTCTTGCTCCATATCATCCTCATGGCATTTTTAACTTCTGCATTCCTCAGGGTATAAATCAGAGGGTTGAATGAAGGTGTTCCAAGTGTATAAAACACAGGTAACATCTTATCCATGGAGAAGATGGTGGCAGGGTGAGTGTATATAAATATGCAAGGACCAAAGAACAAGATGATCACTATGACATGGGAGATGCAGGTGGAGAAGGTTTCTTTCCTCCCCTCAGCACTGGTTTCTCAGAGAATGCAAGATGATAGCATAGGAGAACATCAGCATGACAAAACTCACTGTACAGATGACCCCACTGTTGGACACCAAGAGTAGGTTGGTCACATAGATGTCTGTACAGGCAAATTATAACAAAGGCTGCAAGTCACGCAAATAATAGTGAATTGCATTGGGACCACAGAAAGGCAGACTCCAGGCTAGAAAATTCTGAGCTGATGAATCCGTACAGGACCCCAACCAGGCCAGGGACATCAAAACACCACAGACTCAATGACTCACGATGGTTATATAGTGCAGGGGCTTACAAGTGGCCACATAACAGTCAACCTCCATGAGGACAAGGATGAAGATCTCCAGGCAGCCAAAGAAAGGAAATGCAAAGACTTGGATCATGCTCACTGAAAGACATAGTGATCTTCTTCAAAATGTTTTCAGCAATCATTCTAGGAGTTTCTATGGAAGTAGAGATGCAGGCATCAGAAAAGGACAGGTAGAAAAGGAAGTACATTGGACTTCCTAGTGCCCGGCTTGTCTTGTCGGTAAAAATAATCAACAAATTACCCAGCAATGTCCCCAAATACAAAATCAAGAAAATGACAAATACTACTTTCTTCCTAACAGGATCTTATGTTAGCCCAAGCAAAATAAACTAAGTTACATTATTTTTCTTTTTTTTTATTTTTTAATTGTTTTTGCCATACATTGTCATGATATCACCATGAGTTTACATATGCTTCCCCACTGGAACCCCCCTCCCTCTTCCCTCCCGCCCTGGGAAATCTCCCTGCACCAGCCCCGAGCATCAATCCTGGGCTGGCGATTGATTAGACATATGACAATTAACATGCTTCAATGCCCTTCTCCCATATAATCCCACTCTTACCCTCATCCACAAAGTCCACGAGTCTGTTCTATACATCTGCGTTCCTTTTGCTGTCTCGTATGTTGGGTTCTCGTTACCGTCTTTCTAAATTCCATATATATGCGTTAATATACTGTATTGTTGTTTTTGCTTCTGGCTTACTTCACTCTGGATAATGGGCTCCAGTTTCGTCCATCTGAGTAGAATTGCTTCAAATGAATTTTTTTTAATGCTGAGTAATATTCCATTGTGTATATGTACCACAGCTTTCTTATCCATTCGTCAGTTGATGGGCATCTAGGTTGCTTCCATGTCCTGGCTATTGTAAACAATGCAGCGATGAACATTGGGGTACACGTGGCTCTTTCAATTCTGGTTTCCTCGGTGTATATGCCCAGCAGTGGGATTGCCGGGTCATATGGCAGGTCTATTTGCAGCTTTTTAAGGAACCTCCACACTGTTTTCCATAGTGGCTGTACTAGTTTGCATTCCCACCAACAGTGTAAGAGGGTTCCCTTTTCTCCACATCCTCTCCAGCATTTATTGCTTGTAGACTTTTGGATGGCAGCCATTCTGACTGGTGTAAAGTGGTACCTCATTGTG
>ML662464.1:4405-21990 GCA_007570785.1 Antilocapra americana
CTCATGTGAGGCGTGACACTTTCTTTTCCTCTCCTATTGAAAAAACGGAGGCGTCAGGTCTCCTGCCTTGTTGAGGCAGGCAATGACAGCTTTTCCTTGATGGCAACGAGGCAGTGAGGACTCCCTTCGTGTTCTGAAGTGAATTCCCAGAGGTGCTGGAGAATCAGGCTTTCCCTGAAGTGCAGGGGCAAATGTCTGTCCTTGGAAATTTCTGCGGGAGGCTCTGGGTTCCTCTCATGATTCACTTGGTGAGAAAGGTAGCCTCTTGAGGTATCAGAGGAAAGTCGTGTATCTGTTGGCAGCGAAGAAGGGGCTCATCATTGCTCATCTCGTGAGAAGCCGGAGAACCCTGGGCCTTTCGAGTTGTGGCAGGGAGCACGAGGTTCCTCTTTCATGGCCCTGTGCTTTTGGAGATCCTCTTGGGCTGCATGTAGCGAACCAAGCTTTATCTTGAGATTCGATAGGGAATGTGGGATTGTTCTTGATGCCCTGCATGGGAAAAAAAGCCTTACCTCACATTGAGAGGGGAATCTTTTCGGTTCTTGAGTTGTGGTGGGAAGCGTAGTGTTCCTCCCAGGTTGACCCTTTCAATTCCGGGACCCAATCGTGAAGCCTCAGGGACGTCAAGGCATCTTGGAAGGTTCGAGGAGGAGCCGTGGAACTTTCTCGCATCCCTGCAGGGGAATCAGGCCTCATCTCGCCTTCAGAGGCACATCGTGGGATGGTTCTCGACTTGTGGCGGGCAGTTTCTCGACTTACGGCCGGCAGTTTCCAGAGTTGCCGCGGGCACTTTGGGGTCCCTCTGGAGCTGCGATGCAGTCCTCTGGGTGCCTCTAATGTTGCCTCAGGGAAGGTAGGCCCTCATTTCTATGTGCACGGGCCATCTCCGGGCTCTTCTTGAGTTACTACACCGGACGAGGTCCTCATATGTAGGTGAGGTATGAACTTGAGCTTTCATCTTGATTTTGGACACGGATATCAGGGTTCCGCTTGAGTTTCTCCAAGAGAGTGCATGCTCATCTCGTATTGAGGCATGCAACGTTTTCAGACCTCCTTTGCATGAGGGCAGGCCTTTTGGTCAGATTTGTGATATGTGCAACCAGGGAGTCAGACCTTCATCCGTGTAGTTGAGCAGAAAGCTGGGGTTTGCTGGAAGTCACCAGCAGGACATCAGTCCTCATCTCCAGTTGAGGGGGGTTTATGGTGATTTTTCTCGAGTTTGATTGGGAAGCTGCGGGTTCCCCTTGAATCGCGGCAGGGTCCTCAGTGAGCCTCTGGTCTTGACCCGCGACTTCAGTTGTCCAGCTGCGTGGCATGCATGAGCGAAGGAGAGCTCTGCAGTCTCTTGCGGGAATTCAGAGTGTCTCCTTGGAAATGAAGGCACAGGAAATCAGGTTTCCATCCCCATTTAAGACCTAGTTTTAGGGATCCCCTGTAACTGAACTTTGGGGGACGTTGTCCTCTCATGTGATGGGTGACACTCCCTTTTCCTCTCTTCTTGAAGAAACAAAGGCGTCAGGTGTCCTGCCTTGCTGAGGCAGACAATTACAGCTTTTTCTCGATGGCAACAAGGCAGTGAGGCCTCCCTTCATGTTCTGAGGGGAATTCCCAGATGTGCTGGAGAATCATGCTTTCCTGAAGTGCAGGGGCAAATGTCTGTCCGTGGAAATTTCTGCAGGAGGCTCTGGGTTCCTCTTATGATTCACTTGGTGAGAAAGGCAGCCTCTTGAGGTGTCAGAGGAAAGTCGTTTGTCTGTTGGCAGCGAAAGAGGGGCTCATCATCGCTCATCTCACGAGAAGCTGGAGAACCCTGGGCCTTTCGAGTTGTGGCAGGGAGCACGAGGTTCCTCTATCATGGCCCTGTGCTTCCTGGAGATCCGCTTGGGCTGCATGTAGCGAACCAAGCTTCGTCTTGCGATTCGATAGGGAACGTGGGAGTGTTCTGGAGTCCTTGGATTGGAAGAAAAGCCTCATGTCACATTGAGAGGGGAATCTCTTCTTTTCTCGTGTTGTGGCGGTAAGGGTAGTGTTCCTTCCAAGTTGACCCTTTCAATTCAGGGACACTCCTGTGCAGCCTCAGGGAAGTCAAAGCAAATTTGGAGGTTCTAGGAGGAGCCGTGGAACTTTCTCGCGTCACTTCAGGGGAATCAGGCCTCATCTCCCCTTAAGAGGCACATCGTGGCTTGGTTCTCGACTTGGGGCGGGCAGTTTCTAGCGTTGTATCGGGCACTTCTGGATCCATCTGCAGCTGCGGCGCAGTCCTCTGGGAGCCTCTAATGTTGCCTCAGGGAGGGCAGATCCTCATTGTGATGTGCACGGGCCATTTCGGGGCGCTTCCTAGGTCACTACACCGGACGAGGTCCTCATATGTAGGTGAGGTATGAACTTGAGCTTTCATCTCGAGTTTGGACACGGATATCAGAGTTCCAATTGAGTTTCTCCAAGAGAGTGCGTGCTTATCTCGTTGTGAAGCATGCAACGCGCCTTTGCTCCTGGGTTTTCAGAACTTCTTTGCATGAAGGAGGGCTTTTGGGCTGATTTTTGATATGAGCAACGGGGGAGTCAGACCTACATCCGTGTAGCTGAGCAGAAACCTGGGGTTTGGTTGAAGTAACCAGCAGGACATCAGTTCTCATCTCGAGTGGAGGGGGTGATATGGTGCTTTTTCTCGAATTTCAGTGGGAAGCTGCGGGTTCCCCTCGAATCGGGGCAGGGACCTCAGTGAGCCTCTGGTCTTGACGAGCGAAGTCAGGTGTCAGGCTGCGTGGAATGCATGAGAGAAGGAATGCTCTGGAGTCGCTTGCGTAATGTCAGAGAGTCTCCTTGGCAATGAAAGCAGAGGAACTCAGCGTTCCATCCCCATTTGCGACCTACTCTTCGGGGTCCCCTGGAACTGAACCTGGGGGTAAGTTGTCCGCTCACGTGAGGCATGACACTCCCTTTTCCACTCCTTTTGAAAAAACGGAGGCGTCAGGTGTCCTGCCTTGTTGAGGCAGGATATTACAGATTTTCCTCAATGGAAACCAGGCAGTGAGGCCTTCCTTCATGTTCGGAGGCAAATTCCCAGAGGTGCTGGAGAATCAGGCTTTCCCTGAAGTGCAGGGGTAAATGTCTGTCCGTGGAAATTTCTGCAGGTGGCTCTGGGTTCCTCTCATGATTCAACTGGTGAGAACGGCAGCCTCTTGAGGTGTCAGAAGATAGTCGTGTGTCTCAAGGCAGCGAAGAAGGGGCTCATCATCGCTCATCTCGCGAGAAGTTGGAGAACCCTGGGCCTTTCGAGTTGTGTCAGGGAGCACGAGGTACCACTTACATAGCCGTGTGCTTCCTGGAGATCTGCTTGGCCAGCATGTAGCAAACCAAGCTTCATCTTGGGATTCGATCCTTAACGTGGGAGTGTTCTTGAGGCCCTGAATGAGAAGAAAAGCCTCACATCACATTGAGAGGGGAATCTCTTCGTTTCTTGTGTTGTGACGGTAAGGGTAGTGTTCCTTCCAAATTCACCCTTTCAATTCAGGAACCCTCTGGTGCAGCCTCAGGGAAGTGAAAGCGACTTGGGAGATTCGAGGAGGAGCCGTGGAAGTTTCTAGCGTCCCTGCAGGGGAATCAGGCCTCATCTCGCCTTCAGAGTCACATCGTGGGATGGTTCTCGACTTGCGGCGGGCAGTTTCTCGACTTACAGCGGGCAGTTTCCCGAGTTGCAGCGGGCACTTTTGGGTCCCTCTGGAGCTGCGATGCTGTCCTCTGGGTGCCTCTAATATTGCCTCAGGGAAGGCAGGCCCTGATTTCGATGTGCACGGGCCATCTCGGGGCTCTTCTTGAGTCACTATACCGGACGAGGTCCTCATATGTAGGTGAGGTGTGAACTTGAGCTTTCATCTTGAGTTTGGACACGGATATCAGAGTTCCCATTGAGTTTCTCCAAGAGAGTGAGTGCTCATCTCGTTGTGAGCTGTGCAACGTGCCTTTGCTCTCGTGTTTTCAGACCTCCTTTGCATGAGGGCAGGCCTTTTGGTCAGATTTGTGATATGTGCAATGGGGGAGTCAGACCTCCATCTGTGTAGCTGAGCAGAAACCTGAGGTTTGGTTGACGTCACCAGCAGGACATCAGTCCTCATCTCGAGTGGAGGGGGTGATGTGGTGCTTTTTCTCGAGTTTGAGTGGGAAGCTGCGGGTTCCCCTCGAATCGGGGCAGGGAGATCAGTGAGCCTCTGGTCTTGAGCAGGGAACTCAGGTGTCCGTTTCCATGGCATGCATGAGCAAAGGAGTGCTCCGGAGTCTCTTGGGGGATGTCACAGAGTCTCCTTGGCAATGAAGGCAGAGAAATTCAGGGTTCCATCCCCATTTGCGACCTAGTCTTCGGGTCCCTTGGAACAGAAACTGGGGGAAAGTTTTCCGCTCATGTGATGCGTGAAACTCCCTTTTCCTTTCCTCTTGAAAAAACGGAGGCATCAGGTCTCCTGCCTTTTGAGGCAGGCAATTAGAGCTTTTCCTCGAAGGCAACTAGGCAGTGAGGCATCCCTTCTTGTTCTGAGGCGAATTCCCAGAGGGGCTGGAGAATCAGGCTTTCCCTGAAGTGCAGGGGCAAATGGCTGTCCTTGGAAATTTCTGCATGAGACTCTGGGTTCCTCTCATGATATACTTGGTGAGAAAGGCAGCCTCTTGAGGTGTGAGAGGAAAGTCGAAGGTCTGTTGGAAGGGAAGAAGGGGCTAACCGTCACTCATCCCGCGAGAAGCTGGAGAAACCTGATCCTTTCGAGTTGCGGCAGGGAGCAAGAGGTTCCTCTTGCATGGCCCTGTGCTTCTTGGAGATCCTCTTGGGCCGCATGTAGCAAACCAAGCTTTGTCCTGGGATTCGATAGGGAATGTGGGAGTGTTCTTGAGGACCTGCATGGGAAAAACAACCTCGGCTCACATTGACAGGGGAATCTTTTCGGTTCTTGAGTGGTGGCGGGAAACGTAGTGTTCCTCCCAGGTTGACCCTTTCAATTCAGGGACTCTCTTGTGCAGCCTCAGGGACGTCAAGGTATCTTGGGAGGTTCGAGGCGGAGCCGTGGAACCTTCTCGCTTCCCTGCAGGGGAATCCACGCCTCATCTCGCCTTCAGAGTCACATCGTGGGATGGTTCTCGACTTGTGGCGGGCAGTGTCTCGACTTATGGTGGGCAGTTTCTCGAGTTGCAGCGGGCAATTTTGGGTCCCTCTGGAGCTGCAACGCTGTCCTCTGGGTGCCTCTAATGTTGCCTCAGGGAAGGCAGGCCCTCATTTCGATGTGCACGGGCCATCTCGGGGCTCTTCTTGAGTCGCTACACCGGATTAGGTCCTCATCGTTAGGTGAGCTATAAACTTGACCTTTCATCTCGAGTTTGGGCACGGATATCAGAGTTCCGATTGAGTTTCTCCCAGAGAGTACATCCTCATCTCGTTGTGAGCTATGCAACTCGCCTTTGCTCTCGGGTTTCAGAAGTCCACTGCATGAAGCAGGGCATTTGTGCAGATTTTTGGTATGTGCAACTGGGGAGTCAGACCTCCATCCGTGTACCTAATCAGAAAGCTGGGGTTTTATTGAAGTCACCACCAGGACATCAGTCCTCATCTCGAGTGGAGGCCATGATGTGGTGCTTTTTCTCAAGTTTGAGTGGGAAGCTGCAGGTTCCCCTCGAATCGTAGCAGGGACCTCAGTGAGCCTCTGGTCTTGAACAGCAAAGTCAGGTGTCCATTTGCGTTGCAGGCATGAGCGAAGGAGTGCTCCGGAGGTGCTTTTGGGATGTCAGAGAGTCTCCTTGGCAATGAAGGCAGAGGAACTCAGTGATCCATCCCCATTAGCGACCTAGTCTTCGGGGTCCCTTAGAACTGAAACTTGGGGGAAGTTTTCCCCTCATGTGAGGTTTGACACTCCCTTTTCCTCTCCTCTTGAAATAATGGAGGCGTCAGGTCTCCTGCCTTGTTGAGGCAGGCAATTACAGCTTTTCTTCGAACACAGGGAGGCAACGAGCCCCCAGTTTCTGTTCTGAGGGACTGGAGAATCAGACTTATGGTGGACAGTTTCTGGAGTTGCAGTGGGCACTTCCGGATCCATCTGGAGCTGCAAAATCGTCCTCTGGGAGCCTCTAATACTGCCTCAGGGAAGGCAGGCCCTCATTTCGATGTACACGGGCCATCTCGGGGCTCTTCTTGAGTCAGTACACCGGACAAGGTCCTCATATGTAGGTGAGGTATGACCTTGAGCTTTCCTCTCGAGTTTGGAAACGGATACCAGAGTTCCAATTGAATTTCTCCAAGAGACTCCGTGCTCATCCCGTTGGGAGGTATGCAACTGGCCTTTGTTCTCGGGTTTTCAGAACTCCTTTACATGAAGGCAGGAATTCTGGGCAGATTCTTGATATGTGCAACGGGGGAGTCAGACCTCCATCCGTGTAGCTGAGCAGAAAGCTGGGGTTTGGTTGAAGTCACTCCCAGGACATCAGTCCTCATCTCGAGTGGAAGGAGTGATATGGTGCTTTTTCTCAAGTTTGAGTGGAAAGTTGCGGGTTCCCCTCGAATCGTGTCAGGGACCTCAGTGAGCCTCTGGTCTTGACCAGGGAAGTCAGGTTTCCGGCTACGTGGCATGCATGAGCGAAGGAGTGCTCTGGCGTCACTTACAGGATATCAGAGAGTCTCGTTGGAATTGAAGGCAGAGGAATTCAGGGTTCCATCCCCATTTGCCACCTAGACTTTGGGGTCCATTGGAACAGAATGTGGAGGAAAGTTTCTGCTCATGTGAGGCGTGACACTCCCTTTTCCTCTCGTCTTGAAGAAACGGAGGCTTCAGGGCTCCTGCCTTGTTGAGGCAGGCAATTACAGCTTTTCCTCGATGGCAACCAGGCAGTGAGGCCTCCCTTCGTGTTCTGATGCGAATTCCCAGAGGTGCTGGAGAATCACTCTTTCCTAATGTGCAGGGGCAAATGACTGTCCCTGGGAATTTCTGCAGGAGGCTCTGGGTTCCTCTCATGATTCCCTTGGTGAGAAAGGCAGCCTCTTGAGGTGTGAGAGGAAAGTCGTGTGTCTGTTGGAAGCGACAAAGGGGCTAATCATCGCTCGTCTCTCGAGACGCTTGAGACCCCTGGGCCTTTCCAGTTGTGGCAGGAAGCAAGAGGTTCCTCTTGCATGTCCCTGTGCTTCCTGGAGATCCTCTTGAGCTGCATGTAGTGAACCAAGCTTCGTCTTGGGATTCGTTAGCGAACCTGGGAAAGTTCTGGAGGCCATACATGGAAAAAAAAACACACCTCACATTGAGAGGGGGATCTCTTCGTGTCTTCAGGTGTGGCGGGAAGCGTAGTATTCCTCCCAGGTTGACCCTTTCGATTCAGGGACCCTCTCCTGAAGCCTCAGGGAAGTCAAGGCAACTTGGGAGGTTCGTGGAGGAGCCATGGAAGTTCCTCGCGTCCCTGCAGGGGAATCAGGCCTCATATCGCCTTCAGAGGCACATCGTGGCATGGTTCTCGACTTGGGGGGTGGCATTTTCTCGACTTACGGCGGGCAGTTTCTCGAGTTGCAGCGGGTACTTCCGGATCCATCTGGAGCTGCGGCGCGGTCCTCTGGTAGCCTCTAATGTTTCCTCAGGGAAGGCAGGCCCTCATTTCGATATGCACGGGCCATCTCGGGGCTCTGCTTCAGTCACTACACCAGACGAGGTCCTCATCTGTAGGTGAGGTATGACCTTGAGCTTTCATCTCGAGTTTGGACATGGATATCAGACTTTCGATTGAGTTTCTCAAGAAAGTACGTGCTCATCTCTTTGTGAGGTAGGCAACTCGCTCTTGCCCTCTGGTTTTCAGAACTCCTTTGCATGAAGGCAGGGATTCTGGGCACATTCTTGATATGTGCAATGGGGAACTCAGACCTCAATCCATGTATCTGAACAGAAAGTTGGGTTTTGTTGAAGTCACCACTAGGACATCAGTCCTCATCTCGAGTTTAGGGGGTGATAATGTGCTTTTTCTCGAGTTTGAGTGGGAAGCTGCGGGTTCCCCTCGAATCATGTCAGGGACCTCAGTGAGCCTCTGGTCTTGACCAGCGAAGTCAGGTGTCCAGCTACGTGGCATGCATGAGCGAAGGTGTGCTCTGGAGTCGCTTGCAGGATGTCAGAGAGTCTCGTTGGAATTGAAGGCAGAGGAACTCTGGGTTCCATCCCCATTTCTGACCTAGACTTCGGGGTTCTTTGGAAGTGAAACTTGCTTAAGTTGTCTGCTCATGTGAAGCCTGACACTCCCTTATCCTCTCCTCTTGAAAAAACTGAGGAGTCAGGTCTCCTGCCTTGTTGAGGCAGGCAATTACAGCTTTTCCTCGATGGCAACCAGCAAGTGAGGCCTCCCTTCTTGTTCTGAGGCGAATTCCCAGCGGTGCTGGAAAATCAATCTATCGCTGAAATGCAGGGGATAATGGCTGTCCTTGAGAATTTCTTCAGGAGGCTCTGGTGTTCCTCTCATGATTCACTTTGTGAGAAAGGCAGCCTCTTGAGTTGTGAGAGGAACGTCGTGGCGTGGTTGGAAGCGACGAAGGGGCTAATCATCGCTCATCTCACGAGATGCTAGAGAACCCTGTGCCTTTCGAGTTGTGGTAGCGAGCACAAGGATCCTCTTGCATGGCCGTGTTCTTCTTCGAGACCCTCTAGGGTTGCATATGGCTAACGAAGCTTCGTCTTGGTATTCGATAGCGAATGTGGGAGTGTTCTGGAGGCCCTGCATCGGAAAAAAAGCCTCACCTCACATTGAGAGGGGAATCTCTTCGTTTCTTGTGTTGTGGCGGGATGCATAGTGTTCCTCCCAAGTTGACCCTTTCAATTCAGGGACCCTCTCGTGAAGCCTCAGGGAAGTCAAGGCAACTTGGGAGGTTCGAGTAGGAGCCGTGGAAGTTTTTCGCGTCACTGCAGGGTAATCAGGCCTCATCTCGGCATGGTTCTTGTCTTGCGGCGGGCAGTTAGACAAGAGGCTAACTGAGGTCGCCATCAATACTGGAGAGGAACTGCAACTTTCCTGCTACAGCATGAGAAGATCTGCTTGTCCCTCACCTCATCACGAGATGAAGGCCATTTCCACTGCTTTGACTTGGGAGGAATCCCTACTTTCCCATTGCACCTCAAACGGAATCCTGTCTCGTACATTGAAACTAGAGAGGAAATGCACAGTTGCTGCCACAAGTTGAATGGTCATCGAGTTTCCCCTCAGTGGCATATAATGCCTAATTCTTTTACAGAAACTCAAATGGAATCCCGAGTTTTTCCTCACAACACGAAAGGAAGTCTGGCTACGTTTACACATCTCTAGAAGAAGCTCAAGTTTCCTGCTCCAACACAACAGGAGCACAAACACTGTATTTAAAACTCAAAAGGAAAGCAGAGCTCCATGCCTCAACTGGAAACGAAGTATATTCATCATCTGAAACTCGAAGGAATCCTGAGGTATCTGTCTCACCATTAGAGGAATACTGAGATCCCTACATCAACTTGGGATAAGGCCATATTCCCCTACAGTGACTCGAGTGCAGTAGTGAGCTGTCCTGGCAACTGGAAAGGACCCCTGACTTCCAAGAGGCAGCAAGAGAGGTTCCCTGAAGTCCTTTTCAGGATGCAAGAGGAACTCCAATCTTCCCACTGCAACTAATGATATGCTACGAGATTTGATCCTCAATGTGAAATGAAGCCAAATTCCCTTGCAGTGACTTTAGAGAAATGCCGAGGCCCCTCTCAAAAGTTTAATGGAAACTCGACTCCCTTTATGCCACTTCAGAGGTTCCCTGAGATACCCATCTCAACAAGAGTGTAACACTGATTTCCGGCCTCTACTCTAGATGAGGATCCATTCCCCTGAAGCCACTAGGGAGGGATCCAGAGGTGCCCCTCACAGCTTAAAAAGAGGCCTGACTTCCTTGAGGAAATAGGAGAGGTTTGTTGAGGTACCCTCACAATGTGAGATGGACCCCAAGCCTCCCACCACAACTCAAGAAAACCAGGAGATCAGATGCTCAACAAGAAAAGCAGCCCTTTTCCCTTGCAGGGTTTCGAGACCAATTCCCAATTTCTTCTTCCAAATAGAGTGGAGGCTTGACTCCTTTCATGCAAATCCAGGTGTTCTCAGAGTTACCCATCACAACCTGAGAAGAACTTCTAACTTCCTATCACAAATGGAGAAAATCCATGAGATTTGCCTTCAATGCAAGATGGGGCCCTATTTACGAGCAGCACCTCAACAGCAATCCAGAGTTACTTCTCGCACTTGCAATAAGGCTTGACTCTCTTTAGACCTCTCCAGAGATTACAAAAGATATCCATCCCACCTTGAGAGGAATCCCTAGTTTCCAGATGTAACTCCAGAGGAGCTAAGTGTTCCCTCCTCATTTCACCTTGAGGGCCAGTTCCCCTGTGTTGATTGCTGACACATGCTAATTTTCCCTCACACCTCAAGAGGAGGCTTATTCCACCTCCTGCAAATCCAGAGGAAACCCGAGGAAACTGCCACAAGTCCAAAGGGCACTGAGTTCTCTCTCAACTCGAGAAAGGCCTGATTCCCTGGGTTTGACACTAATGGAACCACTCATTCCCTCTAACAACATGAAGGGAGGTCTGAATCCCCTTTTGCACCACAGGAAAAAGTCTGATTTGCTCACATCAACGCGACAGGATGCCCCAGATTCCTATGACAACTTGAGAAGAAAGTTGAGTTCCATGTCACCAGCTGAGATTTGGCTTGACTCCCCTGTTGAAACTCGATAGGTACCCCTAAATCCCTCTCTCGCAACTGAAGGGGAACCCTGAGTTTTATGCCTGAACTCGCGATGAAACCTTACTCCCCTGCAGCCACATGAGAGGAATGCTCAGATGCCTTTGTGACACAATAGGAAGCCTGAAGTCCCTAATACATCTCAAGAGATTAACTGAGGTCCCAATCTCAAGTCAAGAGGAACCACAAGCATCCATTTGCAACTCGAGAAAACCAGGAAATCTCCCCCTCAACATGATAAGAGGCCATTTCACAGGAAGTGCCTTGGGAGCAATCCCGCAGTCCCCCTCATAACATGAAAGGAAACCATTCCTGGCCTTATGCAACTTCAGAGGCTCCCAAAGATATCCATCTAGGGGAGGAACCCTAGCTTTCCCACAGCAACCTGAGAAGAGCTCCATGTTCCACAACTCATCTCGAGATGAGGGCCATTTCCCCTGCTTCGACTCTACAGGAACCCCTCCTTTCCCCTGGTACCTCAAGAGGAGGCCTGTATCATAGACTGGAAACGTGCAGTTCCTGCCATATGTTGAAAGGTCAGCGACTGCTCCCTCAACTGGACATACCACATAATTCTCTTGCAGCGACTCAAATGGAATCCCAAGCTTCCCTCACACCACAAAGGGATGCCAGAATGCCCTGTGCAACACTAGAAAAAGCGTGAGGTTTCCTGTCTCAACACGACAGGAGGACACATACCTCATTTAAAACTCAAAGAAAAGCAGTGTTCCAAGCCTCAACACGAAAAAATTTATACTCCAAGGCTTAAATTCAAAGGGACCCCGAGGTATCTGTCTCAACTGGAGAGCAATGCCGAATTTCCCACGTCAAATCAGGAAGAGGCTCTATTCCCCTGCAGCAACTTGAGAGGAATCCCTAGCTGCCCCTGGGAATTTGAATGGAGGCCTAACATCCCTGAGTCAACAAGAGAGGTTCCCTGAGTTCCCCGTTGGAACTCGAGTGGAACCCAAAGCTTCAAGATGCAACTCATGAAATACCAGGAGATTTGATCCTCAATGCGAGATGAAGCCCACTTCTCTTGAGGTGCAATCCAAGAAGAGCTCTGTTTTCCCCACCTCATCTAGAGATGAGGGCCATTTCTTCTGCTTTGACTTGAGAGGATTCCCTACTCTCCCGTTGCACCTCAAGAGGAAGCCTGTCTCATCAATCGAAACTCAAGATGAAACTCACAGTTCCTGCTACAAGTTGAATGGTCACCGAGTTCCCTCTCAACTGCATATAAGGCCTAATTTCCTTACAGCAACTCAAATGCAATCCTGAGTATCACCTCACAACATGAACCGATGTCTGGGTGCCCTAAAGCACTACTACAAGAAGCTCGAGTTTCCTGCCTCAACACGAAAGGAACACAGACACTTTATTTAAATCTTGAGAGGAAAGCAGAGTTCCATGCCTCAACATGAAATGAGATACACTCCTCAGCTGAAACTCGAAGGAACACCGAGGTATCTGTCATGCCCTGAGAGGAATACTGAGATTTTCATGTCAACTTGGCATGAGTCCCTATTCCCCTGCAGTGACTCAATCAAAATCCAGAGCTGCCCCTGGCAACTGGAAAGGACCTCTGACTTCCCAGAGGCAACAAGAGAGGTTCCTTGAGGTCCCTGTCAGAACTAGAGTGGAAACTCAACCTTCCCACTGCAACTCATGAAATGCCATGAGATTTGATCCTCAACACGAGATAAAGCCCGCTTCTCTTGCAGTGACTTGAGAGAAATGCTGAGTCCTGTCTGAAAAGTCAAATGGAAGCTTGACTCCCTTTATGCCACTCCAGAGGTTCCCCAAGATACTCATCTCAACTTGATAGGAACCCTAAGTTTCTCGCCTCAACTCTAGATGAGGCCCCATTCCCCTGCAGCCACGAATGAGAAATCCCAAAGTGCCCTTCACAGTTCTAAAGGAAACATGACCTCCTTGCGGTAAAGAGAGGTTTGCTTAGGTACTGATCATAATCTGAGCAGAACTAAATCCTCTTGCCACAACTTGAGATAAACCGTGAAATTCCGCGCTCAACACGAGATGAGGCCCTTTGCCCTTGCAGGTCTTAGAAAGCAATATTCACTTTCTCCTTGCGACTTGAATGGAGGCTTGACTGATTTCTTACAAATCCAGGTGCTCCCAGAGATACTCATGAGAAATATCTCTGAGATACTGAGAAAAACTCCGAGCCTCCCACCACAACTCAAGAAAATGCATGAGACTTCCCCTCAATGAGAGATGTGGCCCTATTCATGGGTAGTGCCTCCAGAGCAATCCTGAGTTCCGTTCCACACTTGAAAGGTGGCTTGTCTCCCTTTAGGCAGCTCCAGAGGTTCCCTGAGCTAGTCAACCCATCTCGATTGGAACCCCTAGTTTCCAGATACAATTCAAGAGGAGCCCAGTTTTCCCTACCTCATTTCTAGATGAGGGCCAATTCCCCTGCTTTGACTCCTGATACATGTGGATTTTCCCTCACACCTCAAGAGGAGGCCTGTCTTACTTACCTAAATCCAGAACTAACCCAAGGTTCCTGTCACAAGTCAAAAGTGCAACAATCTCTCCCTCAACTCGAGAAAGTCATGATTCCCTGGGATCAACTCGAATAGAACCACCTGTTTCTTTTAACAACACAAAGAGAGGTCTAATACCCTGTTGCATCTCTGCATAAAGCCTGAGTTCCCCGCCTAAACGCGACAGGAGGATTAACACTCCTTTTACAACTCAAGAGGAATGTTGAGTTCCATGCCTCAACACGAAACTTGGTATAAGCCCCAGCTGAAACTCGAAGGAACCCTGAGGAATCTGTCACAACAGGAGAGGAATACTGAATTTCCTCCTCAACTGGGAAGAGATCCTTTTCCCCTGCAGCGAATTGAGAGGAATCCTGAGCTGCCCCTGGTAACTCGAACAAAGGCATGATTTCACAGAAGCAACAAGAGAGGTTCCCTGAGATTCCTGTCTGAACTCAAGGGGAACCCCAAGCTTCTCTGCAAACCTTGAGGTAAACCTTGCGCTTCCATGTTCAACATGAGTGAGGCCCTTTTTCTTTGCAGGGCTTAGAGAGCAATCCCCAGTTTCTTCTCCTGATTGGGAGATTCGATCCTCATTGCAAGATGAAGCCCAATTTACTTGCACTGACTTGAGGGAAATGCCCAGTTCCCGCTCAAAACACAAATGGAAGCTTGACGCACTTCATGATACTCCAGAGGTTCCTTGAAATTTCATTGCAACTCATGAGGAATCCTGAGTTTCCCACCTCAACTCTAGATGAGGCCCTACTCCCCTGCAGCAACTCATAAGGAATCCCATGGTTCCCTTCAAAGCTCAAAATGAGGCATGGCATCCCTGAAATAACAAGAGAAATGTGCTGAGGTACTCATCGCAACTCGAGTAGAACCCCAAGATTCCCACCGCAACTTGATATAAATCACAAGATTCCATGCTCAACGTGAGATGAGGCCCTTTTCCCTTGCATAGCTTTGAGAACAATCCCCAGTTTCTGCTCCCAGCTTTAATGGAGGCTTGACTCTTTTCATGCAAATCCAGGTGTTCCTAGAGATGCACATCACAGACTGAGAAGAACCCCGAGCTTCCCTCCACAACTGGAGAAAATCCAGGAGACTTCCCCTCAAGGTGAGATGGGGCCCTATTCAGGGGCAGCCCCTCGAGAGCAATCCTAAGTTCCCTCTCGCACTTGAAATGAGGCTTGACTCCCTTTAGGCAGCTCCAGAGGTTCCCTGAGACAGCAGACCCATCTCGTTTGGAAGCCCTAGTTTCCAGAGGCAATTCAAGAGGAGCCCAGTGATCCCCACCTCATCTGCAGAGGAGGGCCGATTCCCCTGCTTTGACTCCTGAAACATGCTGATTTTTCCTTCCACCTCAAGAGGAGGTCTGTCTCACCTAATGCAAATCCAGAGCAAACCTGAGGTACCTGTCACAAATCAAAAGTGCAAAGATCTCTCCCTTAATGTGAGAAAGGCCTGATTCCCATGGATCAACTAGAATGAAACCATTAATTTCCTCTAACAACAGGAAGAGGGGTCTAAATCCCCTGTTGCACATCTGGGGAAAGCCTGAGCTCCCCGCCTTAACTAGACAGGAGGACTGAAATTCCTTTTACAACTCAAGAGGAATGCTGAATTCTATGCTCCAACAGGAAATGAAGTATATGCCTCAGCTTAAATTCAAAGGAACCCCAAGGAATCTGTCGCAAAAGGAGAGGATACCGAGTTTCCCACCTCAACTCAAGATGAGGCCCTTTTCCTCTGCAGCGACTTGAGATGATTCCTGAGCTGCCCATGGCAATTCCAAAGGTGGTCTAACTTCCCAGAGGCAACAGGAGAGGTTCTCTGAGGTCCCTGTCAAACCTGGAGAAGAATCCCAAGCTTCCCACTGCAACTCATGAGAAACCATGAGATTTGATCCTCATCGTGAGATGAAGCCTAGTTACCTTGAAGTGACTGAGAGAAATGCTGAGTTTCCTCTCAGAAATCCAACAGAATTTTAAGTCCCTTTATGCCGCTCCTTAGGATCCCTGATATACCACTCACAACTCGAGAGGAAGCTTGAGGTTCCTACCTCAACTCTAGATGAGTATCCATTCCACCTGCAGTGTCTCCTGTGGAATCCTGAGGTGCCCCTGGAAGCTCAAGAGGAAGCCTGATGTCCCTGAAGAAACTTGATAGATTCCCCAAGGTCCCTATCTGAACTCAAGAGGAACATCAAGCTTCAAGCCACAACTCGAGAAAACTACAAGATTTCCCCCTCAACTCAAGATGAGGTCCATTTCCCAGGCATTGCCTCAAGAGTAATCCTGTGTTCCCCCTCACAACTGGAAAGAAAACCTTTCCTCCCTTCATGCAACTTCAGAGGTTCACCGAGATTCCCATCACAACTCAAGAGGAACCCCAATTTTCCCTCTGCAATTTGAAAAGTGCTCCGTGTTCCCCACCTCATTTTGAGATAAGGGCCATTTCCACTGGGTGGACTCGAGTGGAATCCTGACTTTCCCCTTGGGCCTCCAGAGGAAGCCTGTCTCATCTGTTAAAACTTGAGTGGAAACGCACAGTTCCTGCCACAATTTGAAAGGTCACCAACTGTCCCCTCAACTGCACATATGGCCGAATTCCCTTGCCGCAACTGGAATGGAATCTCGAGTTTCCCCTCACAACAAGAAGGGATGTCTGGCTGCCTTGATGCACCTCTATAAAAAGCCTGAGTTTCCAGCCTCAACATGACAGGAGCTCAGACACCTCATTTAACATTCAAGAGGAAAGCAGAGTCCCATGCCTCTGAAACCCAGAGTTTCCAGACACAATTAAAAATGAGCCCCATGTTCCCCACCTCATCTCGAGATGAGGGCCGATTCCCCTGCTTTAATTCCTGACACATGCTGATTTCCCCTCGCACCTCACCTGAAGATCTGTCTCACCTATTTCTAACTTGGAGGAACCCCGAGTTTCCTGCTTCAAGTAAATAGGACATCGAGTTCTCCCTCACCTCGAGATAAGGACTGATTCCCTGGAAGTGACTCAAATGGAAACAATAAATTTCCTCTAACAACATGAAGAGAGGTCTGAATCCCCTGTTGCACCTCTGGAAAAAAGCTGAGTTCCCCCTCTCAAATCAACTGTAGCTTAAACTTGCCTCCTGTCTTTTTGTTCCATTTTATTTAAAATATAAAAAACTGCAGTTAATTTATTATAAATTTTAGGAAAAGTATTTTATCTTTCTGTCTATAAAAGCATGCTATATCATTGTGGACATTTAGGAAATATGCAAAAAAGCTGGAAAACAAGACAATTGTTTTGGCCCTACTAGCCAGAGATAGATAATTGGTTGGCATATTGGTGTATTTCTTTCCAATCTTTTTGTGCAGAGTTGTGGAATATGTTTTCACCCACATCATTGTGGTTTTGCTCTATATGCAAATTTGTGGGCGTTTCTCCATGACATTGGGAAGCCTTGGTTACCATTGCTTTCGATGGAAGCTTGACAATGCTTAGCTATTCCCTCATTGTTACATGTTTGCACGCTCAGTGCTCAGTCCTGTTCTTATTTTTCATGACCCCCCGAACTGTGGCCCTTCAGGCTCCGTGGTCCATGAGATTTATCAGGCAAGAATACTGGCGTGGGTTGCCATTTCCTGGGTTGAAGATCCAAGGTATCTTCCCAACCCAGGGATCAAGCTTCCTGTGTCTCTTTCATTGGCAGGTAAATTTTTTGCCACCAAACCACCTGGGAATCCCTTGTTATATGTTTGGGTTGGTTCTAACTTTCCCACTTGGTAAATAACACAGTGGTGAAAAAGTATCCCATCTCTGTGAAGATAAGAAGGAAGCAAAGGGTTTGAGACCACAGTAAGGATACAATTCAGGAAGGAAGACTCCCAGGGGCTCTAGTTGCTCCATCATCTTGCTGCAAAGTGCTTCTATAGCCTGGCTCCAGGAGAGAAGAACTGAGGCCAAAACGGTGGCTGTTGTAGGAGGACATTTCCTTAGAAACAGTTCTTTGACCACAGGAGTGAAGATACTGAGTTGGTTTGAAGTGGTGAGTTACCTGTCACAGTAAGTGACAGGAGGGGTCGTACAGAGGGAAGACATCCCTTTACTCTGAGGTCATATTAGCTCACATCTTGGATAAACTCCAACCCTTGGGCTCTGTGTGCTTTACCTGAAATCATCACAAATCCCTCAGCCAATAATGAAGAAGCCCTCAGATCAGTGGTCAAAAGAAACAGCCTAGAAGAGAAGGAAGAACCTTGAACTTGGTTCCAAAAGACACAATAGGTCTAATTCCTTCTCCTCCTTCATTATGGTAAAGTCATATTTAAC
>ML662465.1:0-64285 GCA_007570785.1 Antilocapra americana
GGCTCACCCACTCGAGGTAGAGGCCGCACACACGGAACCCCAGCACCTTGGCCGGGAAGACTCCCGCGGAGGCAGTGGCGGCGGCGACAGCGGCGGTGGCGGCCGCGGGTTCGGGCCGGGACCCGCGGCTCTCGGCCCCCAGCGCGGCCAGCACGGTCTCCACCGCAGCGCCCAGAGCCCGGACCTGGAGCGCCGAGTCCTCCAAGCGCCCCAGCAGGCGCAGGGCACGCGGGTTCAGCTCTGCCTGGAGGCGGCGCACGCCGTCCAGCAGCGGTGGCAGCGCGGCCAGCGCCGCAGCGTCCAGCCGCAGACGCTCGTGCACAGGCAGGCCCGTGTGGCCCGGGGCCGGGTCGCTCAGATCGGCTACCGGCAGCCGCGGGGGCGAGAAGCCGGGCAGCCCGAAGGGGTCTCCCTGGTGCTGCACCTGTGGAGACGAGGCAGTCAGGGCGGCCCTTAGGCTGGGAACTCAGCCCTCCACCCCTTTCCTGGGGCCTCAGTGTCCCCAGTCTACATGTGACACGCTGCCAACAAGACGGCTGTATTTGAGAAAATAGAAAACAACAAAAACCACAGTGGACTTTACACAAGGGCCTCTGTTTTTTCATCTCCTCCGAAGAGATTATAAACGTATCCACTTCTTAAGGTAGTTATATGCATGCTAAGAGGCTTAAGGCAGGTCCTGACTCATTTGAAGGGCACCAAAAAAATGTTACCTCTTTTATTAATGCTATCTTACAGGCCCAGATTCGAATCCTGTTCTCCTCCACTCATTAGCTGTGCAGTCAGGTGCAAAACCCTTTCCTTCTCTGAGCCTCAGTGGTCTCTTCTATAAGACAAGGGACAGTTTTCTCTCCTGCCTTCCAACCAGAGACCTCTTGAGAATCACAGAAGATAGTGCAGGGGCCAAGGCCGTTCCACTCCCTTCCCTATCTTCCCCCACCTCTGCACCTGCTTAACACACAGCCAGGGACTCCATGATTAACTGTCATGAGAATGAACAAATGAAAAGATAAAGGTGATCTGTAATTTGTAAAGATGCTATAACAATACCATTAACCTTTGCTAACATGTTGCTTCTGGTTCAGGCACTGTGTCTCCTGCTTTAAATACACTATTCCTAATCTTCCCAATAATGGATGTATTGACAATGGTGATGATTTCATAAATGAGGATACTCAGTCTGACCTGTCTCTGGTCATAGATCTAGAAAGGGGCAGAAGCTGGAAACTGAACCAAGGTTGGTAGGACTACAAACTTAGTTTTATTATCCTACTATTGCTGTCATAATTATTAAGTTATTATTTCTATTGTTATCATCACTGCCCAAGGTCACCAGTTGGGAGGCTTGTAGTCTATATGATTCAAAACTATAGCCTCCCTCCACTACACCAGAGTAATCTGAGGAACCACCTTGTTTCCTTGGTCAGGGTTCTCTGGTCAACCAAAGGTGTTGGCAAACCCCCCTCGTCTGTAAAAGTGCCCTCTTGGGATGGTATTCCCCTGCCCTAGATTGAAATGGCCTGTCTGCATAACACAGATAGAAGAGTTCATAGTTCCTCTTATTCAAGTGCCTCCTTTGACACCTGGGGAGACCCAGGCTCACAGAGGTGAGATGACAAGATCACACAGAGCCTAGAACCTAGGTTTTCTGACTCCCAGGCCAAACTTCCCTTTACTCTCTCTGGCTTAAAGCACCTGGCTTAAAGCACTAATGAGGGACTCTCTATGGAGGGGAATTTAGGCACAGAGAAAGTCCTCCTCCAATTTGCTGGATGATCAATGGCCAGTTACTGACCCCTCTTGGGAGCCCCAATTTCTGCAATTGTGAAGAGAGGTTGAGAAAATGAGTGGTCAAGGACCCCTTAATCTATACTTCCCCATTCCCCAGGCACCTGGTACCCGCACCCCCAACCCCACTCACATATTCCTGGAGAAGCTGCTCAGCATATTTGGTGAGGAGGCGGGCAAGGCTGTGTGTCTGTTGGATCTTGGCCTCCAAGTGGGGAAGGGGTGAGGCTGAGGAGTCAGCCTGGGGGTCCTCTGGTGGGAAAAGCAGGGGAGGAATGAGGGCACCCCAACCCCTTGCTTCTTGACCACTTCTTCCAGGCTCGCTCTTCCTGAACTCAGAGGCTCCACTCTGAATTCTCCAATTTTTAAGCCAGGCAGGCTCTGTCCCATTCCAACTGAGGGAGAATAGGGCACCAGACATTTGCCAAACGGTTGTTCCACCTGAAATGCATTCCCTGTCCCCAAACCATTGTTGAAATCCTAGTAAAGCCAAATTCAAATACGGCTTCGTCAGTGTAGCCTCCAGATACACTCTTTTAAATTAACTTATTCTTTCTACTAAGGGATATTAGTTCATACTTCCAAAGGTTCTTTTAATGGCTCCTTTATCTAGGAGAATCTGCCTCCGCCTGGGAGCCCTTTGAGGACAGGGCTCACTTGTCTCTGTACCTCAGTGATTTTTGGTGGAATTCAGCATCATCAAAGCACAGAACTTCAAACTGAAACGAGTCTTTAAGCCCATTTTACAGATTAGGAGACTGACGTCCCATTCCTTACCAGACGGCCCTACAGGGCAAGACCGTGGCGTGAATCAGTAATCTGCCTTAACCCCCTCACAAGTTAGAGGTTGGCGCTCCAGGAGGAAGACTACATTTCCCGAGATGCCTAGCACGCACCCCCATGGCATACTGGGAAATGTAGTCCCGGCCCGGCAACTTCCGCCCCGCCCCCCGCCAGAGTTGCCCCGCGGGTCCCTATCCTTAACAACCTCAACTCTCGTCTCTAGTCGTCACTCACCGACCCCTATGGCCCAAAGACTTCCTCCGCTAACTCTACCCCTCTCTCTGGCTCCCAGTTCTGATTCTTTTCCGATATTCAGGATCCCGGCGTCCTGCTCCAGCCACGACTCCAGTCCTCCCCCAGGGTGTATTCGAACCGGTGATCTATCTCCTGAGCCAAAGTCTCTGAAGGCACAGCCCCAAGCCTCCTCTAAACTCTGGCCCTTGCCCTTCCCACGGCTCACCCACAACTCACCCGCTCGTTATCTGACACCGCTGCCCTGTTCTCCCCCGCTCAGGCCGCTCCCTTCCCCGACTTAGGGGTGGCGGTGACCCGGACCCCAGTTTCCAGCCCTTCTGACCCTTGCTCCCCGCGGGCGCTAGGCACCCGACCCTTCAGCCCCTTACCCAGACTGCCCTCCCTCCGGCTCATGCTGGCCCCTGGCTGATCCTGGCTGCCTCCACGCCCCCCTTACGAGGGGGGGAGAAGGGGGAAAAGGGTAGGGGCGTGGCCCGGGTGTAGCCAATCAGGGCTCAGACCCCAACAATCTAACCCCCCCACACACACACCTCCCACCCCACCCCCGCCGTCCCAGGCAGGATTCCTTGGCCCTTAGCTCACCTCTCTGCTCACTCGGCCTAGTCGCGAAGGGGACCTGAGGAGGGCAGCAGGTTGTCTGAAGGGTGGACTCAGGACCTCAGGCTTGGGGTGCCCGGGCTTTGGAGGCAGCCCTGAGGTGCGATGGGAGGAGAAGGCTCAGGCTCCGATCTGCGGCCCGGGCTGCTTTTCGGAGAAAGCTTGTTGGAGGGGGAGGGGAGGGAGCGGGTACGAGAGGGTGCAGCTGGCAGGACAGGAATGTGCTGGCCCTTCTTCTTATCTGGGGGAGGGGAGAGCCGGGTGCTTGAGAGGCCAAGATGGGGGCCCTCAGGCTTAGACCACACCTGCCAGGACATACAGTCCTGGCCTGTTTCAGATGCCTTCTGCCCTTGCCTTCACAATCATACCTACTAGGGGACCACTCGAGGCACCTGACCAGACCCAGTAAGAGAACTTCTGACACACCCGCATCTCCTGAAGGGTTCTCAAACAGAAACAAGCTTAAAAAGACAGGTACAGGGAGTCATACCCAAAGGTCAACTCACTAACCTGATGGAGAAAAATGCTGTAGGGTCTTTATATACTTACTTATCCCCAAACGTGGTTCCCAAGAACCCATTCTGTCCTGGGCTCTGGCACCTAGAGATGATGATCCGTTCTTGATCTGTGGGCCCCTACGGAGCTCAGAGTCTGATGCAGTGACCATAGACAACAGCATGTAGGATTTGTGAATGAAGAAATTGGGAAGGAGACCTGTGAGTGTGGGGGTATATTGCCATGAAGAGACAATTGCCAGAATAAAGGCAGAAAGGGATGAACTGGCAGAGGGCAGAGCAGGTGAAGCCATCACACTTAACAGGGACTGTTACTGGGTATTTACTGTGTGCAAGGCATTGTTCTAAGAGTTATACACATATTAACTTGTTCCCATATTGTAGTTAAGGAAATAGAGATGTGATTTGTCCAAGGTCACTGGACAAGCAGAGGTAGAATTTTACCCCAGCAGTTTGGCTCCAGAAATGTTGACATAGCCACCTTCCTATACCTTAATCCCTCTGAACACAGTCACTGGAAAACACAGACACAATAGCTACACCCTTGAAATACACACACACATAGTAACACAAATTTAGCATGTCTGCTGATAAACACAGCTTCAACCAAAATCAGCCAAGACATACTCATTTTAAGTAAACTTTTCATTCAAGTAGGGAAAAGTGCACACCATCATAAGGGTACCGCTCAACAAATTTTCCAAGAGTAAACATGCCCTGGGAATCAGCATCAGATTAAGAAACAGAGCATGACCTGTTCCCAGAACCCCCCTCTTAGCCCCTCCCAGTCCCATGGGTGACCGCCCTCGTGCTTTCTCACACTAGTAATTGATGTTGTAGGTTCTGAACTTTGTGTAAATGAAATCATACAATCTGTACTTCTGTATCCTACTCCTTTCATGAGACTTGTCCCCATTTTGGGGGGTAGAAGGACCTCAGTCTTCTTGCTGGGTCCTCCATGGTGTAAACAGGCTACAATTCACTTTCCACTCCCATTTCGATGGGTTGTTTCCAGTCTGAGGCTATTACGAGATATGAACATTCCAGTACAGTCCCCTTGGTGCTCATACCCACGCATTTCTGTTGGCTGTTAACGACCTAGGAGTGGAACTGTTGGATCATAGTTTCACTGAAAAATCGCCAGCTTTTCGAAGTAGTATCTTTACCAGTTTACACTCCCTCAAAAATATGAGGGCTCTAGTTGTTCTACTTCTTCGCCTCCACTTGGTAGGTTTCGTCGTTTTCATTTTAGCCGTTCTGGTGGGTGAAGAATCAGTTATATGCAGCGTCAGGCAAGTAATCGGCACTCAGTTAATAGACTGTTGAATGAATGGATGAAGGGGTAGTAGAACAGTGCAGAACGTGATAGTCTGGCGAGGGACACATACACACACACCTACACACAAGCGTCCCGGGGACGTCCCCACGCTCAGCGGTCTCACACGGGACATTAACCCTCTCGCGCCCCCTGGCGCCCACGTGGTTTGAACGCACGGCTGCAGCCCCGCCGCGCGCGTCCAGTCGCCCAGCTGCCCCCAATCTGCCCCTCGGCGGCGGGCAGGGGGCGCTGCGCGTCCGGGTGCCCCGAGGGGGCGGGCCCGGTTGGGGCGGGGCCGGCCGACTTCCAGGCCTGGGCTCTGGCCGCCCGCGCCGCCCGGCCGCTCCGGGGACGGGCCGGGGCGGGGCGCGGCGGCAGGAAGCGGGGCGGGGACTCGCGGCGGCGTTGGGGGAGCGAGGGAGGGCGCGACCAACTCCCGGAGGGACGACGGGCCGAGAGAGCAGCGCCCCGGCCTGGCGCCGAGCCTGAGCCCGCCGGACGGGAGGCGGCCCAGCCGCGGGCTCGGCCTGGGCCCCAGCCCCGCCAGCATGGCCGGCCGGACCGTGCGGGCCGAGACCCGGAGCCGGGCCAAGGATGACATCAAGAAGGTGATGGCGACCATCGAGAAGGTCCGGAGATGGTGAGCGCTGCCCCGGGGCCAGGGACGGGACCCGGTGGGCCACTCCTCCCCCAGATAAGTCTACCCCCGCTTCGCCAGCTGTGGCCCCCAGCTGTTAGGTGTGCCGCCCAGCTGCGCGCCGGAGCTGCTGGGCTCTATCTTCCTTCTGGCTACACCCTGGGGTCTACAAAGCGTGTTCCCCAGTCCTGCCCTCCCGAAGCTGGAGCCCCCTTTTATGCCCCGCCCCCTGAGGCTTTGACATTCCTCCCACGAATGTGCCCGGGGATCTTCATTGCTAAGGTCCCCAGCCGGGCTTAGGGTCCGAGTTCTCCATGTGTATACCCGAGGGGTCTGCAGAGCCGCAACCCCAAGTCACACTCTAAAGCACCGCCCCCCAGTCTGTGCCCTCGGGTGTGCAGGGTTTCTCCCTCTAACTATGTCTTCCTAGCAAAAGTGCCCCTTCCATCAGGGCATCACTCCCACATCTCGGGGTATCCCCAGATGTGTCCCGCTCCCGGAGTGGCGCTCCCCTCAGGCCTCTCTGACCCAATCCCCTCACTGTCCCACAGGGAGAAGCGCTGGGTGACTGTGGGCGACACTTCCCTTCGTATCTTCAAGTGGGTGCCTGTGGTGGATCCCCAGGAGGAGGTGAGCAAGTTTCCCACCCCCCACCCTGTCCCAGGCTTTTCTTGTGTGTAACCTCAGGCAAGCCCCTCCCCACTCTGGCCTCCACCTCGAGTCTCCACTCCGAACTCAAATGCAGGAGCACAGACAGATGTTAACAATTAATAGCAACTCCGCCTCTTCTCCTCCCCCCCACCAGACCTCCGTCCCCCGCGCCCCCACCTCCTCCGTTCAAGACCTAACCCAGCGTGCACAACCTGTCACCTCATGCAGGGCCTTCAGCTTCTCTCTGCCTCAGTTTCTTTATTCGCACAGTGGAGGCTTGGCAAGTGCTAACCAGAAAGCTGCCTCTGACCCTTAGCCCTCTAACCCCCAGGAGCGCCGGAGGGCAGGTGGAGGGGCAGAGAGATCCCGAGGCCGGGAGCGGAGGGGCAGGGGCGCCAGTCCCCGAGGGGGCGGCCCTCTCATCCTGCTGGATCTCAATGGTAGGTAGGGATGGTGGGATGTGGGGGGCTGTGGGCATTAAGGGAGGATACTGGGGCCTCAGGCCCAACCCTTTCTGCTTTTTTCCCCCACAGATGAGAACAGTAACCAGAGTTTCCATTCGGAAGGCTCCCTGCAGAAAGGCACGGAGCCCAGCCCTGGGGGCACCCCCCAGCCCAGCCGCCCTGTGTCACCTGCTGGACCACCAGAAGGGGTCCCAGAGGATGCTCAGCCCCCACAGCTGGGCCAGGAGAGAGGTAGGACCAGGTGCCTCCCAGGAGCCCTCTCTCCTGAGCCTTCTCCCCTCCAAAGCGGAAGCCACCAGCTTGCCCCTCTGCCACTCCTTCCTCCTAAGTTGCCTCCCTGAGTTCTGTGGAAAGTCACCGCCCTTCCTCTAGGGACTGTCTCTCTCCTTCTCTGGCTTCTTAGCTTCTGTGGATAGCTTATCACTGTCTGAGATTTTCATGTAGATTTAGCTCTGTACTAGTTAAATAGCTTTCTTTCCCACCTCCTGTTAGCCTCCTGACTGTTGGGCCCACGGATCCCAAAGAGTTGGACACGACTGAACAAGCATGCACCATAAAATAATTGTGATAATCATAAGAATGATTAATAATAAGTGATAATATAACTGCTAATATTTACTGAGCTCTCACTGTATGCTAGGCACCTTTCTGAGCACTTTCCATGTTTTATCTCATTTAATCCTCACTACAACCCTGTGAGGGTTATGATCTCTATTTATAGATGAGAAGCCAAAACCCAGAGGGGTTAAGTAAGTTACCTAAGCACACACAGCCAGTGAGCTAGGATCTTGGGCATGAGTCCTCCTCATGTGTCTTCCCCTAGAGTCAGTCCCCTGTCTGGTCAAATTCACTTCCCCCATGTGTTTGCCTTCCCCTGCTTCCCCAGCTCTGTCATCTCTCCCACCCACACCTGGCTCCAGCCTCCGGAATCTCCCCTCCTCCAGTCGCACCCGCACAGAGCACAAGTTTGACAAGGTTCTTTTCCTGCTGCAAAGCCTTCAGTGACTCCCTATGACCTTTGACTCCTCAACCTGGCACTCTGGGCCCTTCATGAACTGTCCCCTGCTGACCTCATTGGTCCCATCCAAGAACACCCTGACTTGGCCTATTTTCCATGTCTAGATCATACCACATACTTTTGTACCTTTACTAGTATAAAAACAATAATTCGCGTTTATCGAGCACTTACTATGTGCCAGGCCCTGTGCTACCAGCCTTTCTGTCTCATTTAATCCTTACAACAGTCTTGTGTAGTAATTACTATGCATGTGGTGTAGGCACTCAGTTGGGTCTGACTCTTTGCCACCCTTTAGACTTTAGCCCACCAGGCTCCTCTGTCCATGGGGATTCTCCAGGAAAGAATACTGGAATGGGTTGCCATGTTCTCCTCCAGGGGATCTTCCCCACCCAGGAATTGAACTGGCATCTCCTGCTTTACAAGCAGATTCTTTACCCCCTAAGCCATCAGGGAAGCCCAGTCATTACTATAATCATCTCCATTTTACAGACAGGAAAACAGACTTAGAGAAATAAAGTTATTTGCCCAAGATCAGAATTTGAACCCAGGCAGTCCAACCTCGGGCTTCCCAGGTGGCTCAGTGGTAAAGAACCCACCTGCCAATGCAGGAGACATAAAGAGATGTGGGTTTGACCCCTGAGTCAGGAAGATCCCCTGGAGCAGGGCATGGCAACCCATTCCAGTATTCTTGCCTGGAGAATCTCATGGGCAGAGGAACCTGGTGGGCTACAGTCCATAGGGCTGCACTAAGTCAGACACAAGTGAAGCGACTTAGTACCCACACATGCACACACGCACCCAGTCCAACACCCGGATCTGTGCTTGCCAAGCTTCTGTTGCCTCTGCCTGAAATGTACTCCAGCTCCCCATTTGTCTACCTGATCAAAACGACTCACCCATCAAGATCCCACCTACATGTCCTTCCTGTGTTTTCTTTCTGGGTTGCAGCCAGGGATCTGGCTCCCCACTCAATGCTCCCACAGCCCACAGGCTTATGTGGCTCGTGGGTTTCCCTCCTGGTCTCTGCAGTGGCTCAGGGAATGTCTATTAATTTCATGTTTCAGACCCTGGGGGCATACCTGCGGGCAGCACGGATGAACCCCCCATGTTGACCAAGGAGGAGCCTGTTCCAGAATTGTTGGAGGCTGAGGTGAGAGTGGCCACCTGGACTCCCAGGTCTTGGAAGGAATGGGGAGATGTGGGGTTGCTAAAAGCTTGAGGGCTGCACTCTTGAGGTCAAGGTGGGAAATGTAGGCCTTGGATACAGCTAAAGGTCTCTAGGCTGGGTTCTTGGGACTGAAAAAAAAAGGGTGTTTTAGAAACAAAATCCTGCAGGCTGGATGGGAGCTGACTTGAGACCATTAAAAACCTGAAAAGATCGTGGTGCACCTTCAAGTTTTTTTTCTTAATCCTAAGTATGTAATTTAGCTTTAAAAAGTCTCCCACAAACTTCTGACTTTTCCTACCAGCACTACTGTGTGATGTGTTTTCCAGAATTATCTTCTTTCCCCCCAACAGTGTTGTTGTTTTCTGCGCCTAACTTAGTCTGCTTCCCAGGTGGCGCTAGCGGTAAGGAACCCGCCTGCCAATGCAGGAGACATGAGATGTGGGTTCGATCCCTGACTCGGGAAGATCCCCTGGAGGAGGGCATGGCAACCCACTCCAGTATTCTGCCTGGAGAATCCCATGGACAGAAGAGCCTGGTGGGCTATAGTCCATAGGGTCGCACAGAGTAGGACACAACTGAAGCGACTTAGCACACACACACTTTGTGTCCTGGGGGCCCCGCCCTGGGCTAGACTCCCAAGTCCGGGAAGGGAGTGGAGTGGAGGCTTTGGAGAAGGCAGGGCTAGGAGCCTGCACTCCTGGGTTGGGGTGGAGCTCACGCCTGTCCACCCTTCCTCTCCAGGCCCCTGAAGCTTACCCCGTCTTTGAGCCCGTGCCATCTGTCCCCGAGGCAGCCCAGGGTGATCCCGAGGACTCGGAGGGCGCCCCCCCACTCAAGCGCATCTACCCAAATGCCCCTGACCCCTGAGAAGCCGGCCTGCCTGTCCTGTCGCCCCCGGGGCCCCTTTGGCTTTTTACAAATAAAGACCCTTTTGTAATTTTGTGTCATGTCGTTTCCCCGTCAGGGCTGGGGAGGGTCTTTGGAGACAGTTTTGTCTCACGCTCCAGTTCTCAGAGGAGGTCACTGAGGCTCTAAGAGGATCTATCTATAGCTACACCCTGAGTCAGACATGGAAGGGGAATTTGAGCCGGGACCCTGCCTCCCCCACCTTCTCTCCACTCTGTCTTGTCCCCCTTACCTTTGACCCTGCCTTTGGCTGTCCCGCTCTTGGGAATCCCCAGGACCCCTTTTCTTCCCGTTTAGCCCTGCCTGTGCCCAGCAATTACCAAAGCTCTGGGCTACTGGGCCTGTGATTCGTATTCGCACACAGGAACATGGAGGCCCAGTGGGATTTGGGGGCCTACGATGACCCAACCTGTTCCCTGCCCCCAGGAAGCTATAGTCTGGTGCCTCCCTGCCTCTGGTCAGCCATTCCTCCAGTGGACCCCTGTCCACACTCCTAGTGGAATCTTCCTTGTCTTCATCTCAACCGCCACCTCTTCCAGGAAGCCTTCCCTGACTGCAGGCTTAGTTTCTCCCACCTTTTGGGCCCCCACACCACTACCTCATGTGATTCTTTCCCTTTGTCTCAGTATTGATCAGGGTGTTGGGGGACAGTGGATTTGTGCATCTGTCTCACTCTAGGTTGTGGGCCAATGAGAGCAGAACTTGGTCCCAGCCATGCCTAGCAGCACACTCGGCATAGAACAGTCATAGTAACTATTTGATGAATGAATGAGCTGAGGCTTTCCAGGAAGGCTTCTTTGAGGAGGTGGCATGTGAGCTGGACTCTGAGCCATGCACCTCAGCATGGTAGATCTGAAGTCAGAAGTCCTGGCTCTGTTACTCACTAGCCCTATGGCTCTATGCTGGGCTCCTTTCCCTCTCTGAGCAGTAGTTTGTTCATCTGAGCAATGGGGACAATAGCTAGGCCTTGTCTGCTGCAGTGGTTTGTGGGAACCTTCAAATAACATAAGGAACCTTCACTCTGTGCCTGCCAGAGAGTCAGAGTCAGGTGTGTTAACCCTGTTTTTAACAAAGGAAGAGACTGAGGTTCAGAGAAGACCACATTGAAACTTTAAAGAACTTTTTAAAAAATTTAGGGGTATTTCCTGATAGCAGCTGCAGTAGTAATATTTGAGCCGGGCTGGCCAGGGGAGCCAGGTGTGCAGTGATGTGGTATATTCATTTCTTGTTGTCGCCTAACAAATTATCACAATTTTAGTGACTTAAAACAACACAGACTTATTACCTTAGCATTCTGGAGGACAGATTTCCAAAATTACTCACAGTGGGTTGAAATAAAAGTGTCAGAAGGGGCTTGTTCCTTCCAGGGCCTATAGGGGAGAATGTGTGTGCTTGCCTCTTCTGGCTTCTGCAGTCCCCCTGCAAGTTTTGTGGCCCCTGCCTCCATCTTCAAATCCATCAGCAAGAGTAGCATCCTCGAAACTCCCTTTCTCTCTCTGCTTCCGTTGTCACCTTTTCTTCTCTGACTCTCCTGCCTCCCTCTATTAAAGACTCTAGTGATTACTTTGAACCTACTGGATAATCTAGGATAATCTTACCATCTCAAGATTCTTAATTTAATCACAGCAGCAAAACCTTATTTGCCATGTAAAGTAACATCGTCACAGGTTCCAGAGATAGGGCATGGACATCTTTGGAGGGCCATGAGTCAGCCCAGCACATGTGGTAATAATCTCAATCGTTTTGGGGGGATGTGGATCATCTCATGTATCACCCTATGGGATAACGAGAGTGCTCTGAAAAGTGCTTTGTATGGATAAGTACAGTATTAAGGCCCAGAATTCAGGCTCTGGGTTCGAATCTCAGCATTTCTATTCATTCTTTCCATGACCTTGAGGAAGCGCCTTAACCTCTCTGTGCCTCAGTTGTTTTATCTGTACAATGGAGATAATAGTAATATCAGCCTGGTGAGATGATAGTGAGGATTAAATGAAGGGATACATGGAGAGAGAGAGTTCTCAGCCTGGTCCATAGTAAGTGCTCAATAAATGGCTTTTGTTTTCCCTATTACCCCACTTTATAGATGAGGATGTTCAGCAGTAGGGGTAGAGGGCAAAGATTCACTTGCCAGTGAGACTGGGAAAGAAGTTATTTCCAAGTAGCCTTAAAAGACTAAAGTTTGAGTCTCCCCCATTCCTATCCCTCTCCTGGCCCAAGGCCTCAGGCTCTGGGCATCTGTCCCTTAGCCCAAGCCTGCCCACACCCTTTCTTTAGTCTACTCTGTAACTACTCTAACTTCAAAAGCCACCTCTTCCATAGCCACACCCCTGACCATCACCTTGCCATGCCCTCCCTCCCCCCTCCCCACATCCACACTTCGCTTTTTGGAAATTCTTCACTCTTGGATCTTGGGTCCTAGCCTCCAGTGCCCCACCATTCTTTTCCTCTATGTCATTCTCTCCTTTTCCTAACCCCTAAAATATCCCTCATGAACATTCTTTGACCTAGCTCTTTTTTTTTTTTTTTTCATGAAAACACTCCTTGCTAGATTCCACCTACTCCTTGAATTAAGGTTCACAAGTCTATCTTCAAGTCGTGCCCTCACCTCCAGACTCAGGGCCACATGCCTTCAAGGCATCTCCCCTGGGATGCCCCGCAAGTCCTCAGCCTCATCCTCCTCCCAACCTGTTCCCAGCATCCCCCCTGGGATTCCCCAGAAATGGCCCACAATCCCAGGAGTTGGCTAAGGTGGGAGCACCCAGGAGTCAGAGTCAGTATTCGATGAGGCACTCTGTCTCATGAAGTCCCTGTTCTAAATAATCTTCCCACCTTCTGGCCCTTTCTTTGGGGTCCCAGTGTTTTGCTGGTGCTTCTCAGTGAGTTTCTCTGCTTTGCTCTTGCCCATCACCCATCCACTGTCCACCCAGCTGCTAATTATAGCAATGTGTATTTATTGTGCACTTACTGTTTGCCTGTTAGCCAGGCATAGACTTAATGGAAAATAAATCTTTGCCTTCATGGACCTTATCTTAAGTAAATTAGATCTTATGTAGAAAATTGTAAGTACTTGAGGAAAAATAGAGTAAGGAAGGTGGGGAAGAGGAGACTGCAATTGTGAAATCAGAAATTCAGGGGGAGGCCTTATGGAGGAGATATTTGATGAAAAGTTTGAAGGAAGTAAGGTAGAGAGCTTTGCGCTTACCTGGGTGAAGAACATTCCAGAAAGAGGGAATAGCCAGTGCAAAGGCCCTGAGGGGGCACATGGCTGGAAATGAGATCAGTGCCTCTGGAGTGTAGGGATGGGAGGAGAGAGGGGTGGGAATTGAGGTCAGGTCAGGTAGGGCCTCAGAGGCAAGTCAGGCATATAACATGTCATTCAAACTTTGAGGATAAAAGGAGATGTACTGAGTTTGCCAAAAAGTTTGTTTGCATTTTTCCCTAATGTTACCGATTATGAATCTTACCCAAATGAATTTTTTGGCCAACCCAGTATTAACAGTTATACCCAGATAACAGATGAAACCTGGGGTAATTAGAGTGTGAGGTCATCCTTCTTGGAGGCCATTGTGAGGACCTGGCTTTCATTGTCAGTGAGATGAAAAACCATTGAAGGGGTGTGAGAAGATTTAGAGGATTTTTTCCCCTAAGTATTTTATTATATAGAGTTTTAAAGTTTACAGCAAAATTGGAAGACTTGTACAGGTAACACCAAGAACACCCACTACCTAGATCAGCTCTAACACTTTACTACATTTGCCGTACCACATATCCTTATCCACCCATCCATCCTTCTTTCTTATTTTCTTTATACATTTCAAAATAAGCTGCATAAAAGGGTATACTTCCCTCTCAACACTTCAGCATATATGTCAATTAGAGTCCAGTGTTGACTAGAGTCCAGGTTTTTCTTTTCCTTTGAGGCAAACTATCCACATAGCAAAATGCACGGGTGTTAACTGTGTTTCAGTGTGTTTCAACAAATATATACTCTGAACGACATCACTGTCTCCCCCTGGAAAGTTCCTGTTGGCTCTTCCTTGTCCCGAACTCCCTAGAGGCAGCACCGCTCTAATTTTGTTTTTGATTAGGTTAACCTGTTCTTGAACTTCACATGCATGGAATTTTATAGTAGACACTCCTTTCTGTTTTCTTTCATTCAGCATAATGGTTTTGAGAGTCATCCACACTGTTGCTTGGATCAGTGGTTTGTTCCTTCCTATTGTTGAGTTATAGGCTGTACACTTGGTTTTGACCAGGATTGCTCTGCCAGGTAGAGAGCAGATGGTTCCGAGTCCTCTCACTGTTTCTAGCTCCCTGTACAAGTATGTCAAGGCTGGCGCTCAGAGCCCTGGATAAGGGCATCACAGAGAGATGGATAGCCTTTTCTCAGGGCCCTTTCTAGAATATTTGGGAGCATCAGTCCCCAGACAGAACTATATCAGAGGTAGAATCTAGGGTGACCAAGCATTCTGGTTTGCCCAGGACTTCCCCCATGTTAGTGCTTCAAGTGCCATCCCCAGGAATCCCTCAGTCTTTGGCAAGCTGGGATGGTTGGTCACCCTAGCAGGATCCCACCACTGCCCCTTGAGCCCCAGGCCCTTTCTCACTCCACACTACAGGTCCCTTCCTTCTGAGGATTGATTTTCCTTATACTCCAAACCATTCTGCTGCTCCCCAGCTCTAAAATTTCACATGGCTCCCCATGGCTTTGTCTAGCAACCCAGAGGATATATCCTCAGCCTACAGCAGTGGTTCTCAAACTTTGTTGCACATTGGAACCACCTGGGAACTTTTGGTGTCTAACTTCTAGCCCCAGACATTTTCAGTGGTATAGGGCATGACTTGGGCATCGGCTCCACAGGTGATACTAATATCCTACAATGTTTGGGAACCAGTGGCCCTTGGCTAGGACTTGTTTGACTTACATGGTATTGAACATGTTGCCAGCACTTAAAATCAAGTGATTTCATATAAAAATCTGGACTCCCGGCCTCCTTTGACAAAGCAGATGCTCCAAGACTTAGAGTCTGCTAACAAGGATGGTCATCACCCAGGGGAACAGAGGGCTGGCTGTCCATGGAGGCAAAGCATGTGTTCTCCAGTCCCCATCACCCCTCCATGCCCTGCTGTGCTTGTTCATGTTCACTTGCATGGCCAGCAGGCCAGTCTGAACTCTCTAGCCTGATCCTTGCTCACCTCCTCAGCCTCTTCGTTTCTTCTTCCAGGGTGCTTACCTCATTCCTGACCTGCCACGTGGGCCTCGTGGTGCTGTTTCCCACCTACTTTTGCCCATGCAGTTCTCCCACCGAACTGCTCATCGTGGCAGACCAGGCCCTGCTCAATTTGGCCCCGGCCCACCTCTCTCTCTTGGGCTTCCCTGGTGGCTCAGCTGGTAAAGAATCCGCCTGCAATGTGGGAGACCTGGGTTCAATCCCTGTGTTGGGAAGATCCCCTGGAGAAGGAACGGCTACCCACTCCAGTATTCTGGCCCGGAGAACTCCATGGACTCTATAGTCCATGGGGTCACAAAGAGTCAGACACAACTGAGCGACTTTCACTCACTCACCTCTCTCACCCCTCTGCCTGAGCTCTCTACCATCTGACCCACGAACACACAGAAGCCGACCAAACTAGTTCCCATCTTAGTCCTTGCTCTTCCCTCTGCCAGGGAAACCCTTCTCTTCCTCCTCTTCTCTTTCTTCCTGGCCAATGCCTACTTATCTTTCAGGCCTTGGATTAGTGCTCGCGTCCTTCAGGGAGACCCTTTGGTCCTCAGACTAGACCAGGTTCTGGGTTAGTCACCATACTTCCTCTCTCACTTGACATCTCACTTCCTGCGCTAAAGAAAGGCCACATTGCTCATTTCTGTTGCAGGGCCTTCTGTAGTGATTGGTAAGGAGTAGGCGTTCGTTAGTGATCGGTGAATGAAAGACCATCTCCCTTTCTCCACTGGCAAATCCTACTCCTTTTCCTGTTACCTTTCTACTATCGCATTCAACTCTGTTCTCTTGGAGACCCATAACTTTACTGAGATCGAATGATCCATTGAGTTTTAGCTCAGGTCCTTCTCACAGTGGGCTCAGAGGGTCCCAAACCTATCCTGTGGGTGTTTGCCCAGTTTCAGATTGCATATCTGGAATTGGCATACTCAGCAATGGGTGGACTCTCCATGTCAGTTGAAGGCAGGGCTGTAACTGGTTGGTGACCCATAGGTCCCTGCGCAGGGCAAGTGCAAGGGCAGAGCACAATAACTTACTCTGTTCTGTTTGTCTGTTGGCAATGACTTTTCTGCCTGTCCTCTCCTTTGTTCCTCCAGTCAGCTCTGGGATGCAGCTGTGGGGATGTGAAGGGTTCAGGACACAGAATAGGAATGGAGGTATTCCAGATTCAGGTGATTTGTACTGTGTGATCTTGGGCAAGTCACTTCCCTATCTAGACCTTAGTTGTCTCATCTGAAACATGGAGGCAGTATTATCTTTTCCGTATACAGTAAGTCCCCTACATGAGACCCTTCAAGTTGCGAACTTTCCACGATGCAAACGTGTTCGTATGTCCAGTCACGTAAGTTAGTTCACGTGTCTGGTGTATGCTATCACATGCATCTTCTACAAGTGGTTGTGCTTTTGTGTATTTTACTGTACAGTACTGTATAGAGTACAGTAGAACAATATCTTTATTCCAAGCCCAGGATGCCCAGAAGCAAGTGTAAAAGCAGCAGCAATGTAGCTGCTAAGAAGCACCAAGTGATAATGGTGGAAAGAAAAGTGAAAATGATTCAGAGAGTGGAGCAAAGTGAAAAGGTGGTAGATGTCACTCATTCTTAAAACATGAATCATTCAACCATCAGCAGGATTCTAAAGAATGAGAACAAGATCATGGAACATGTGTAGTGAAGTCTGCTGTGCCGATGATGTTAACAATAATGTCGAAGAAGCATGGAAAATTGTTGGAGGAGGTGGAGAAACTTCTCAGAGTGTGGATGCAGGATCAGCATCAGTGTCAAGTCCTGCTCAGCTTAATGCTGATTCAAGAGACAGCTGAAAAGCCTTTATGAAGGCTTGAAGAAGAAACAGAGCAAAGAATCAGAGGGCACATCTTTAATGCCAGCCATGACTAGTTTCACTGGTTCAAGGCTACAGTCAACCTTCACAGCAGAAAAGTGGCGAGGCCACGAGTGTGGATATGGTAGCTGCCCGGCAACTTCCTGAAACCATTTGAGAAATTATTGTACTGTACTGTACTAATGAAGACCTGATGGAACTAAAGGCCCAGAGGAAGGATGACAAGAGGAAGAAGTAACAGAAGAACTGAAGCAATTCACGATGCTGGAAATGACAAGATGGTTTTATTTGAGGAGGCAGTTTTAGTTTTTCGGGCACAGGACCTGAACGTAGAATGGTACATGAATGTTGTTCAGGATGCTATCCAGCACTACTGGGTCATCTATAATGAGAGAAAAAGAGCTACTACCCAGTCCATCACTGGATTGTTTTTTTTTTCAAGAGGGTAGATAGAATTGAATCCAGCAAGGGACCAGAACCTGCGCCATCAACGTGAGGTGTGAGTGAAATTGCAGCTTGCTCTCCATCTCCTATTGCTGACAATCCTTCAGTTCCACCATCTTCCACCTCCTCTTCTTCCTCCAGTCAGTAAGTCTTCCTGTCTGTTCACTGGATGCCAGCCCCTGGATGCCAGCTGCTGTACTGTACTTTTCAAGGTACTGTAAGATTAAAAATGTTTTATTTTTGTGTTTTTTATGTATTATGTGTGTGAAAAGCATAAAACAAACCTGTTACAGTACAGTACAGTACTACTGTAGCTGATTGTGTTAGTTGGGTTCCTAGGCTACCTTTGTTAGACTTAGGAACAAATTGGAGTTATGAATTCGGAGCTCTCCTAAGGAACTGGTTGGTATGTAGGGGACTTACTATATATATACCAGGAGCAGAGGGAACCAAGTGCAGATAATGTACCCTGAGAAGCTATATAGAAACCAAATTTTTGTAAAGTGAATAATATTTCGAACCTTTAAGTTTTAAAATCACTGGTAGGATTGCAAGCACTCTAGGAAATTTAGGAAATGCAGTGCCAAAGAAAAGAAAGTAAAAGTCCGTTGTATCGATAATAGCCTCAGCTGAGGTTTTACTGTATCTATTTTAAGATATGGGGAGGGAACTGGAGCGAGGCGGTTGGAATCAATGACGATGGCCCTAAATGGGGCACCGGTGGTCTGGGTCAGCTGCCGGGTGACTTCAGTCGCCTTGTCTGCAGAATTGGATTCACAGGCCGTGCTCCCCTCACTGCCTCTGGCGAAGCTTCCTGGAAACAAAGGAGGGCAGCGCGCCTCCCGAACGGCCGACAGCCAGGAAAGCGCGGAGCGGCGTCGCAAGGGTTAAGGGCACAGAGCGCCGAGCCCGGCCTCCCAGAGAGGCCGCGGGCCGACTTCCGCCGGCGCTCTGGGCGCGGCTTCTCCCCGGGTCTCGGGGACCCCGCGGAGGTGTGTGTGGCCAGTGCTCTGCCTGAGCTGCGGCAGGTCAGGGTCACCGAGGCCCAGCCGTGCCGACGTGTTCCTTCCTCCGAGTTCCTGACCAGCGTCTTTTCCTGGGGCAGCGTGTGGGGCACTCTGTGCCTTTAGTCTCCGTGGCTGTAATGCCGGCAGGAGGATCCCGGGACTAGCCGATCACAGTCGGTTTCTTCTACTTACTTACCCCCAGGGAATCTACTATATCCCCCATGACCCCCAGTCCAGCATATTTCCCCTCCTTACTACAACTTCGGGAGCATGTTCTCATTTTACAAATAAGAAACGTGAGGTTCTGGGCGATTTTCTCCTCAGTCATGATGCACAACGGTGGCGGAGTAGGGAGGATATAAACCAAGCTTTTGCGACTTGACTGGCAGGTCTGTTTGGGGAATATTAACTAATATTGAGTGCTTACAAGTAGAATCTTTTCATAAACGGACAAAAGCTTACCATAGGGAGATGATGGGGGGTAGTACTCACAGATCTGGCTAAGTTGTGGTACTCACAGATCTGGCTGAGTTAAGTAATAGTTATAATAGTGGTCCTGGCTGAGGTATCTTTCCATCCTTTACCTCAAGGAAAAAAAATAAATGTAGCTGCTTTCTCTCTTAAAAAAAAGAGAGAAATATATATATATTTACTTATTTGGCTGCTCCGGGTCTTAATTGTGGCACTTGGGATCTTAGGTCTTCGTTGCCACATGCAGGACCTTTAGTTGTGGCATATGGGATCTAGTTCCCTGACCAGGGATCAAACCCCAGCCCCCTGGATTGGGAGTTGGAGTCTTAGCCACTGGACCGCCAGGGAAGCCCTGCAGCATGTACCATACAATCTGCCCACTTAAAATAGACAATTCAATGGTTCTTTAAGTATGTTCAGAGTTGTGCAGCTCTCACCACAGTCAGCTTTAGAACATTTTCATCACCCTCAAACCATACCCATTAGCAATCATCCCATTCTCCAGCCCTAGACTATCACTGATCTATTATATGTTGTCTATATAGATTTGTTTATTCTGGACATTTCATATACAGCCATATAAGGCTGTTTATGACTGGGATAATCCCCTTTCTTAAAGTCCGGTCCTTGAGCTCAGAGCTTTGGCCTATAACCATAGCCAGTGAGAATTAGATAACCATCATTTTGATATTGTATTTATTTTTTACCACCTTAGGGTAAGTTCCTGTTTGTGGTAGCCTCCATCTTGAATAAATGTGTTTTCATTTTGAAAGTTAATTTTAAACGACAAGATTAAGCAAGTAGTAGAAATGGTATATGAATGTCTGAAGGTTGGGAAGATGGGATGTGAATGAAGTTTGGAAAACACTAGATTGTTTGATTTGAGGCTTTCCAGGATGAAGTTGGAAAACCACCCTATTATTCCATTTCACTCTCCTAACAATTTCTCAGAAGAAATGCATCATTTTACTGATGAAGAAACAGGTATAGCAAAGTTAACTATGGTAACTTGCCCAAGGTCACACAGCTAGTGAAAGAATCTAGATTTAACCCAAGGTCTAATTCCACCAACCACCTTTTAACCAAGTTTGAAAGTAAAACTGGGGGTGAGAAATGGACTAGCAGACTTGAGAGAGGACCCTAGCCACTAGACCAAAACATGTGGGGACCAGGCTGGTTAAGTTGTTTTGGGTATACCTTCAATGTGCTCAGTTGTGTCTGACTCTTTGGGGCTGCATGGATGGTAGCCTGCCAGGCTCCTCTGTCCATGGAATTTTCCAGGCAAGAATACTGGAGTGGGTTGCCATTTCCTACTCCAGGGGATCTTTCCAACCCAGGAATCGAACCCACATCTCCTGCATCTCCTGCATTGGCAGGCAGATTCTTTACCACTGAACCAGCTGGGAAGCCCCTTCAAATAAATAATAAATTATTTTTTTAAAAAAAAACACTGTAATTTGTGACTCTAAGCAGAAATTCCATGTGAGGCAGTGTTGGGATTTTCTTCCTCTCTCAAGTGCACACAAGAATCCAAGAGGTATTGCCTGGATAACTAGAGATATGGCATGTGTGTTTTGGTGCCAGGGAGAGTAATTCCATGGTGGAAGAAATTCCAGTTAAGGAATTCAAGACCTTGTACTAGAGAGGTGTCCCCCTAATTCACATAGCAGCTGCAGCTGCAGTTTCTTCTACGTAAAGTCCTTTCTGAGCAAATGCCGTGACACCCCACTTTCCTCTCAAATCCCTGATGGGCCCAGGAGTTGGCATCTGAACCCAACTTTCCATAGCAGTGCAAAGGACATGGGTTCAGTCCCTGGTTGTGGGAACTAAGATCCTGCAAACCATGTGGCACAGCCAATATAATAAAAAATAAAAACTTTTTTAAAAAGAGAAGCTGAACCAAAAAAGTTCAAAAGGAAAAACTAGGGAATGAAATATTCATAGAGGGCTTTGAAAAGCTCTGACAAATCCCTGGGTATCCCTAGAATGTCACAAGCATGTGTAGAAAAGACCTGAGAAGACCCTAAACTCCCACCTCTGGCTGACCTTAATGCTCTGTGCAAGCGCAAAGTGGAAGTTAAAGCACTGTCACACACACACAGTCCCTCAGAAAAGACTAGGAAATTTACTAGTTGAAGGCATTAGTTGCGCAATCATTAGCTGACCACTAAGCAAGTTAATTGAGCACAGACTTCAGTGGCCATGCACAAAGAATACAGTCTTTACAGAATTAACCTAGGAAAGTTCATAAATAGCAGCAAGAACAACAAAGCCCGAGGAGGGGTAGAATCTGACTTTTGGAGTTGCCACATTATAATATTTAAGGTGTCACTGTTGGGAATTCTCTGACAATCCAGTGGTTAGGAGTCCATCCTTTCACTGCTGAGGGCCTGGCTTCAATCTCTGGTTGAAGAGTTAAAATCCCACAAGCCACATAGTGCAGCCAAAAAAAGAGATGTCATTTTCAACAACAACAAAATAATTATGAGACACATACATACATATATATCAAGTAGAAATAGAAGTTCTGGAGCTTAACAATACAAAAATACAACTGAAATGAAATATTCAGTTAACAGGGCTCTGTAGAAGATTTGACTTGGCAGAAGAATCAACACGATTGAAGACAGGTCAATTGAGGTTACTCAGTCTGAGGAACAGAAAGAAAAAAGAATGAAAAAAAAAATGAATAGTGTCCCCAGAGACCTGTGGGATATCATCAGGTGTACTAACATACACATAATGAGAGTCCTAGAAGGAGAGACGAGAACTGAGAGTATTCGAAGAAATAATTTCCCAAAATTTGATTTTTTAAAAAATTAATATATACAGCCACAAAGCTCAAAGTAGGATAAACTGAAAGAGACTCACATCTAGACACATCATAATCAAACTATCAAAAGACAATACTAAAAGCAGCAAGAGAAAAAGTAAATCATCATGTACAAGGAATCTTCCATAAGATTAACAGCTAACTTCCTATCAGAAACTATGGAGGCCAGAAAACAGCGAGATAACATATGCAAAGTGCTGAAAGAATAAAACTGTCAACCAAGAAATCTATACCCAGCAAAACAATCCTTCAAAAAAAAAAAAAGGTGAATTAAGACATTCCCAGATCAACAAAAATGGAGAGAATTTGTTCCTAGCAGAGTTACCCTACAAGAAATAAAGAGGCAATCCTTTAGGCTGAAATGAAAGGACTAGATAGTAACTCAAATCCACATGAGGAAATAAAGAATATCAGTAAAGGAAACTATGTAAGTACACAGAAAAGATAGTATAATACATTTTGTTTATAATTTTATAAAGACAACTGCAAAGTCAATAATTGTAAAGTGGGGTTTATGGGCTTATAATAAATAAAGATGTAACCTGTTTGGCAATAATAGCACAAAGTAGGCATGAGAGAAGGGAGCTATATAGGAGCAACTTTTTACATACTACTGAAATTAAGTTGGCATTAACGTGAACTAGATTGCTTTAAGTAGAGATGTTAATTGTAATCCACAAGGAAACCACTGAAAAAGTAACTCAAAAGAATAGACTAAAAGAAACAGGGGAATTAAAATGGAATACTAGAAAATATTTAACACAAAAAGAAAGCAGTAGTGGGAAAACAGGAACAAAAAGTGAAAGGCATATAGATAACAAATAGCAAAATGACAGATGTAAATCCTATCTATTAGCAATTACATTAAATGTAAATAAACACTGCAGTCAAAAGATAGAGATTTGGCAGATTTAAAAAATCTTAATTTTAAAAACCCAGCATGAAAAAAAAAACCCAACATGATCCAACTATATGATATCTTTATACTCAATGACTTAAATAGGTTGAAACTAAAAAGATAGAAAAAGATATACAACAGTAACTATAAGAGATGTGGAGTGGCTATTCTAATTACTAGACAAAACAGAATTTAAAACAAAACTTGTTACTAGAGACAAAAGATATTTTATGATAATAAAAAGGTCGACCTATCTAGAAGACATAATAATTATAAGCATATAGGTGCCTAAAAACGGAACCCCAAAATACCTAAAAGAAAAACTGACAAAACTGAGGGAAGAAATAGACAATTCAATAATAATTGTTGAAGACTTCAGTACTGTACTTTTGACAATGGATAAAATAACTAGACAGAAGATCAGAAAGGAAATAAATCCAACAATAGTGGAGTAGGTTTCCTATCTATTTCATTCCTAGGAACTATGATCAAGTACCATCGCCAAAGACCTCTACTAGCCAAGAAATCAGATTGCCTGGTGGTCTCTGCCGCCCTTTACAGTTGATGTGTCTACCTTGTCTGGATTCCCTCATGTGTGTGTTAGTTGCTCAATCGTGTCTGACTCTTTGCAACCCCATGGACAGTAGCCCGACAGGCTCCTCTCCATGGAATTCTCCAGGCAAGAATACTGGAGTGGGTAGCCATTCCCTTCTGCAAGGGATCTTTCTGACTCAGGGATCGAACCCAGGTTTTCTTTATTGCCGGCAGATTCTTTATGCTCTGAGCCAGCAGGAAAGCCCAGATCCCATCATACCCACTGATATTAGGGAGCCCCTCCTCAAATAGTGATGCCGTCTATAGTCATACCTGGCCTACAAAAGAGAATAATCACTTAAAGCATGGAAGTGCTCCCTTCAATGTTTTAGCAAAGAAATTGTCTTCTGGATCCTCTCACTGAATGCAGTTGACAGATAGCACATGATTAATCTATCACACTAAGCCTTTAGATTCTCTCTTCAATGTGATACCAGGAACACTGTAGCATCTTGACCTAAGTGTAGACTGCTATTAGGTCCAAAATTCTTAGCTAACCAAGTAATTTCTTAGAGCCAACTTCTTAGCACATTAAATCTGGGATCTTTAGTAAATATACCCATAAATGAATGTGGCTCTAGCTAGAGTTATGATCTACCCTCATTGCTCTAACACTCATCAACCCATTCTCACAGCACTTCTTAGGTTTCTGTCAACATATTAGCAATGTATTACAATTCTTCCAATGTATAAGATGTTTCTTCCTGGATCATAATGTGTATCTGTTCCCCTGGAATATGTTGAGATTTGACCCTAGTTAGAGTCTTAAAACTCAACATTCAAAAAACGAAAATCATGGCATCTGGTCCCATCAATTCATGACAAAATGGGGAAACAAAGAAAGACTTTATTTTGGGGGGCTCCAAAATGACTGCAGATGGTGACCGCAGCCATGAAATTAAAATATGCTTGCTCCTTGGAAGAAAAGCTATGACCAACCTAGACAGCAGAAACATTACTTTGCCAACAAAGGTCCATCAGGTCAAAGCTATGGTTTTTCCAGTAGTCATGTGTGGATGTGAAAGTTGAACTATAAAGAAAGCTGAGTGCTGAAGAATTGATGCTTTTGAACTGTAGTGTTGGAGAAGACTCTGGATAGTCCCTTGGACTGCAAGGAAATCCAACCAGTCAATCCTAAAGGAAATCAGTCCTGAATATTCATTGGAAGGACAGATGCTGAAGCTGAAACTCCAATAGTTTGGCCACCAGATGCGAAGAACTGACTCCTTGGAAAAGACCCTGATGCTGGGAAAGATTGAAGCCAGGAGAAGGGGATGACAGAGGATGAGATGGTTGAATAGCCTCAGCGACTCAATGGACATGAGTTTGAGCAAGCTCTGGGAGTTGGTAATGGATGGGGAAGCCTGGCATGCTGCAGTCCATGGGGTTGCAACGAGTCGGACATGACTGAATGACTGAGCTGAACTGAAAGACTTATAGGCAGCAGGGGAGGTGAATTTTGAGTGGAATGAGCACCCCTTTTCAAGGCATTAACCCCAGGTAAAGTTATCAGAGTTTTCAAACAGAGAAAAGTTAGTTTCATCAGACACAGGAGAGCAAGCTACTTCCAATGGCAAAAGAGGCTCAGAATGACTTGGGAGCTCAATATTGTCTCCTTTGTCTGATTCTAACCAGATGCACCCTTCCAAATTTCTGCACCCTTTTCTTCCCTGATTGATGCCCTAGATTTCCCATAACAAATTTGTTAAGACAGTGAATTCAGTTGTCATTTTCTCTCTCTAATCACCCAAGTGCACTGCAAAGAATCCATCCTACCACACAGTCTAGAGTTATTACTACTGCCATAGGAGCCAGGAAAAGGAGCCAGTTGGACTCCCAAGCATATGCTTTAGTTGGCACCCCATCACAATCAGCCACAGGTGATAGTGTGATTAACTGTGATGCAACTGCATGGTGTGGTTTATTAGCATCCCATTTCCCATTGACTAGAGCTCAGCACTCAAGGTTGTGACTATATCACTGCAAAGTCCCATCTCTGTGGGTCTTTCTCCTAGAACCACTCCCAGAACCAATTATTGTATCAGTCAGGGTCCAACCAGGAGGCAGAAGCCACCATGGGAAAGTTTAACATAAAGAACTATTGATAGAAATAATAGGGAAATGGCTAACAAAGGCTAAAGAGAATTCTAAAGAATACAGAATTAAATATTAAGATCAGCTACTATCGCTAGGACTGATGTAGAGAGCCCAAGAAAGATCCCTTTCCCACCAGGCTGAGATCAGACTTCACTTGAAAGGCAGACAAATTGCTGACCGCCTTACCTATGTGACTTTCTGGAAATCGGCCCTCTGGGGTGTCAGGTGAAGCTGCTAATCATGGAGCATTGCTAGAACCAAGATCACAGGAGGTGTTCTCTACAGGAGCCGGGTGCTGGAGAGCTTTATCAGTACAGAGATCAGCACAGTAGAAAGTCAGGCCACTGTGGAGTCACATGGTAGAGAATATACACTCAGTGAGAGCTGGGTGCTGGAGAAAGTGGTACTGATAAAGGAATCAAGCACTGTCAACATTAGAGAAAGCAAGCTTGGTAAGAACACAGTGCTGGAGAAAATCAGACTGCTCCCATCGTCAGGTGTTGGAAAAAGCATGCTCTGCAGATCAGTGTGAGAGGAAGCTGTGTGAGGGTCAGGACTGGTGGACTCCTTTGGACAAAAGGAGTCCAAGCACTGAGTCCAGTCACTGCAAAGGCAGCATATGGTCTGGGGTCAGTGGTGTCTGCATGGAGGCAGAGAGGTAAGGCAGTGTGGTTGCAGTTGGGAGCTGTGAGCTCATCAAAGGACTCCTCATCCTCACCTCTAAGGCAGGAAACCACTGGATGTGCCCACATACATGTACCCACGCAAAACTGTGCAACAGGAGCAAGAAAAAACCCTCAACAGTATCAGAACCAGGAAGAGCATCTCCTTCGTCTTTCAATGTCCCTCCAGCGCCCTCTACTGACAAAGCCTAACTTCGTGTTCACTGCAAGGAGAAACGTGTACATAGTCCAGTTCAGTATCTCAGAGCAAATACTAAAGCGTGAATTTGGAGCTGAGAAGCAGTAACTTCAAAACTGTCATAGGGGCAGAATCCCCACATAGTCTCTCTGAACGATAGACTGAGGACCAATATAGCAAGATAGGCTAAAGGAAAGTCCCAGTTGCTACAAAGACAACAAGCCAGTAAAAATACCACATCCCTGGGAGAAGTGCAGAAATTCATGCCAAAGAATTGAAAGAAGCAGGGGTAGTGAGACATATCACTTACCCATTTAACCCGCCAGTCTGGCCTGTTCAGAAGTCAGATGGAGATTAACTGTGGGCCAGCATGAACTGAATCGGGTGATGATTCCAATTGCAGCAGCTGTCCCAAATATAGTACCTTTCTCCTGGTATTTGGTAATTGACCAGCAACTTGGCTTTTTCTCCATACCAACATGCAAGGTCCACCAGACAAGTTTCCTTTTTAGCTGGCAACACCACTGTATATCTTCAGGATGCTCCAGGGATCTGCCAATTCTGATCTGCTGTAATATCATCTACAAAGATCTCAATCATCTTAACATCCCACAGACCACCACACTGGTCCACTATATTGAGAACATTATTGGATCTGATGAGCAGCAAGTAACAAGTACCTTAACTGTCCTAATAAGACATATGCAAACTAGCAGGTGGGAGATAAACACCCTCTTAAGACTCAGGGGGTACTTCCCTGGCAGTTCAATGGTTGAGAATCCACCTGCTGAAGCAGGGGACATGAGTTCAATCCCTGGTCTGGGAAAATTCAACATACTGCAGGGCAGCTAAACCCCTGCACCACAACCTCTGGAGCCCGTGCTCTGTAACAAGAGAAACCACTATGATAAGGAGCCCTCACACCACAACTAGAGAGTCGCCCTCACTCATCACAACTAGAAAAAGCCCACATGTAGTAGTAAAGACCCAGCACAGCCAAAAAAAAAAAAAATATATATATATATATAAAGGGGACTGTCACTTCAGTGAAATTTCTGGAGATTCAGTGGCCTAGAGTATGTAAAGATATCCCCTCCAAGGTGAAAGACCAGTTGCTCCTCATACAACCTACTCCCCCTCAAAGAGGAACAGTGCTTGGTAGGCATGTATGGATTTTGGAGGCAATGTAGCTCATCAGTAAAGTCCCCCGGGAGGTGCCAGTTTTGAGTAGAGAGCAGGGCAAGAAAAGGTTCTGTAACACTTTCGAGGCGCCCTGTCTCTGTACCTGTGATCCAGCAAAGCCAGTGACATTCCAGCAAGCACCAAGAGCAGAATCAAAGCACAGACTCACAGGATTTTCTCTAAGCGTAGGCTCTTTCCTATAGACAACGGTGCTACTTTACAGAAACAGTCTCTGAGGAGCTCTTTGGTGGTCCAGTGGTTGAGAATCAGCCTTGCTATGAGGGGTGCAGGTTCAGTTCCTGGTCAGGGTAACTAAGATCCCACATGCAGCAGAGCTACTGAGCCCACGCACTCTGGAGCCCATGTGCCTTAACTCAAGAGTCTGTTGCACAGCACCTGATGCTGCCATATAAATATTTTTAAAAATCTGTAGCTTAAGAGACTTCCAGGTGGTCCAGTGGCTAAGACCCCAAGCTCCCAATGCAGGGGACCCAGGTTCGATCCCTGGTCAGGGAACTAGATCTAAGACCCAGAGCAAATAAATAAATATTTTCTTAAATCTATAACTTAAAAAAGAAACAGTCTCTGGCTTGCTCTTGGGACATGGTAGGAACTGAACATGTAGCCAGCAGATATCAGGTAACCAAGCAACCCGAGATACTCATCATGAAACGGTGTTGTCTGACCAATCCAACCATGAGGTTGGGTGTACACAGCAGCAGTCTATCATCACCTGATATAAGAGACCAAGCTTGGAAAGGTCCAGAAGTTATGAGCCATTTACAGCAGCAGGTGGCTTCTGTTGCATGATCATCTCTCCCTCCATCATTGGCTGTGCCTTTCTGGGGTGTCCCTTACACCCAGCTGACTGATGAAGAAAAGACTCAAGCCTGTTTACAGGTGACTCTGGCTGATAGGCTGCTATGAGCTGTCAGTGGACAGCCACAGCTCCCCCCACCAGCTGGGTGAACCTGAAGAACGCTGGTGAAGAAAAATCCTCACAGTGGACACAACTTTGAGCAGTGCCTTTGGCTCTTCACTGTCTGGTGGGTGAAGTGACCAGAAGTATGGACCTGTATTAATTGACGGTTGCTAAGGTTCGGCTGGCTGGTCAGGAACTTGAAAGAACAGAATTGGAGATGGGTGACAAGAAATTCGAGTTCTTCTAGCCCTTCTATTTTTTGCACCGGCTCTTAGTTGCAGCATGTGGGTACTTTGTTGCAGCATGGGGAATCTAGTTCCCTGAGCAGGGAATGAACCCGGGCCCCTTTCGTTGGGAGCATGAGTCTTAACCATTGGACCACCAGGGAAGTCCATTATAGCCCTCCTTTTAACAATCTTCCTCAATCGGTTTTACTTCAGTTGGAGCCATTTCATTCAGGGGTCCAGCTTTGTCTTCTCTCCTCTGGTTTCTTAGTCCTCTTCAATGGGTTGTTAGCTTCTCTTTAGCTGTTCATGAGTTTATTTCCTCTGACCACGCAGAACAGCATTTTAGCTTCTCTCAAACAGAAGCAAGTAGTATAAGAGAGCAGTGTTCTCCTGAATAGGCCAGGGTATTAGTTTGCTTGGGCTGCCATAACAAAGTACCACAGACTGGTGACTGAAACCACAGAAATTTGTTTTCTCACAGCTTTATTTATTTATTTATTGGTGATGCAGCAAGGCATATGGGATCTTAGTTCCCCAACCAGGCATCAAACCTGTACCCCTGCAGTGGAAGCAGGGAGTCTTAACCACTGGACCACCAGGGAAGTCTCCAATTTTCTCACAATTCTAGAGGCTAGAAGCCGGAGATCTAAGTGTCAGCAGGGTTGATTTCTCCCTAAGCCCCTCTTCTTGGCTTGTAGATGGCCACATTCTCCCTGTGTCCTTACGGGACCTTCCTTCTGTGTGTCTGTGTCTTAATCTCCTCTTTAAAGAAAGTGAATTTGTTTTGTTTATTTATTATTTGGCCAAACCATGCGCATGTGGAGTCTTGGTTCCCTAATCAGGGATCAAACCCATGGACCCTGCAGTGGAAACAGGGAGTCTTAACCACTGGACCACCTGGGAAGTCTCTTAATTTCCTCTTCTCATAAGGATACCAGTCCTGTTGGATTAGGGCCCTCCTTAATGACCTTATTTTAACTTCATTACCTCTTAAAAGACCCTATCTCCCAACAGATTCACATTCTGAAGTAGCAGGTGTTAGGATTTCAGCACGTGAATTTCAGAGGGGTGCACAATTCAGCCCTTAGGAACCAGTACTGAACAAATCTGAACACCCTTATCCTGTTGCTAAGACATGAAGAGGAAATCTCTGACAGGGCTCCTTGAGTGCCGCCAGCCATCTTCTCCGGTCAGTCTACCTCTACAGCTCCCTTCCAGGTCCTCAGAGGCGAGCAGACTAGAGAGGCTCCTCCAGGGCTGTATGTCAGGGGGAAAAGAGGGAGCCCCCATGACACCCCTCTTCCTGAGTTCTAGGCCATGTTACTAAACCCCAGAATTCATGATTTACCCATCTACTGTCACTGGTAGGATGGGACCATAACAGGCCTCCCCTTGTAAAACCTGGTATGTAGAGGAGTAAAGCAGAACTCCCAAGTGGAAAAACATCAAGAAACTGGAATATAGATACATAATTTCTCTTTCCTAAAATGAAAGTGGCTCAGTCATGTCCAACTCTTTGTGAGCCCATGGACTCAGGCCAGAATACTGGAGTGGGTAGTCTTTCCCTTTTCTAGGAGATCTTCCCAACCCAGGGATCAAACCCAGGTCTCCCACATTGCAGGTGGATTCTTTACCACCTGAGCTACAAGAGAAGCTCTTTCCTAAGGAAGGCGGGAAAGAAGGAGTCCTTGAAAGGATTCCCACCTCTTTAGTCAAGCTCTTTTTTTTTTTATAAGATTTTCTGTTTGTTTTAGGTGGAGTATTTTTAAAGTCTTTATTGAATTTATTACAATACTACTTCTGGTTTATATTTTGGTTTCTTGGCCTCCAGGCTTGTGGGATCTTAGCTTTCCCACTAGGGACTGAACTTCACCCCCTGCGTTGGAAGGCAAAGTCTTAACCACTAGATCACCAGGGAGGTCCCTCTGGCCAGGTTCTTTCGTGAAACCAAGTGTATTCATTTTCCTTTGCTCTGTAACAAATGAGCCCAAACTTAGAGTTTAAAGTGAGACTCATTTATTATCTCACATTTTTGTTGATCAGAGACTGTGGGCTTGGCTGGGTTCTCAGCTTAGGGTTTCATAAAGGGAAAATGGCTCAGTCGTGTCCAACTCTTTGTGACCCCATGGACTATACAGTCCATGGAATTCTTCAGGCCAGAATACTGGAGTGCGTAGCCTTTACCCTTCTCCAAGGGATCTTCCCCACCCAGGGATTGAACCAGGGTCTCCTGCATTACAGGTGGATTCTTTACCAACTGAACTATCAAGGAAGCCTAGGATCTCATAAGGCCCAAGTCAAGTTGCTGACTGAGGTGGGCTCTTACCTAGAAGCTGTGGGGACGAATCCACTTCTGTGTGAGTTCCATTTGTTGGCCAAATTCAGTTCCTTACAGTGTAGGATGTCTCCATGCTGGCTGTCAGGGCGGAAGGTGGGTGTCAGCTCTTCCAGAGGCCACCACAGGGAATTCCTTGGTGGTCCAGTGGTAGGACTCCGCACTTCCATTGTATGGGGCCTAGGTGGGATCCTTGGGCAGGGAACTAAGATCCCACAGGGACGAAAAAAAAGGCCACTGCATTCCTCATCACACAGGTCCCTTCCTCAGCAAGCCAGCAAGGGCTCCAGTCCCCGTCAAGCTTCACATCTCTGACATCCTCTTCCGCCACCTGTTGGAGAAAACTCTCTTAACAGCTTCCCCATTGGTTGATAATCTCCATATCTTAACCTCAGCTGACCTGGATCTTTAATTACACCTCCAAAAATCCCTTCACAGCAGTACCTAGATTAGCGTTTGATTGATGAACCAAGGGGCAGGAATTTTAGAGGGTTATCTTTAGAATTCTGCCTACCAGACAGGAATCTCCGTCTTGGCCCAGCACCTTGAGAGAAAACCGTCCCCCTCTGCCAGAGGTTTCTTAGATCCTTGTTGTTGTTTCGCCGCTAAGTAGTGTCTGTGACCCTATAGACTGTAGCCCACCAGGCTCCTCTGTCCAGGGGATTCTCCAGGCAAGAATACTGGAGTGGGGTTACCATTACTTTCTCCAGGGGATCTTTGTAACCTAGGGATTCAACCCAAGTCACCTGCTTGGCAGGCGGATTCTTTACCACCGAGCCACCTGGGAAGCCCTCTTAGATCCTAGCCTGACACCAAAGACAAGAAAATGTGGGCCATGTGCTCCTCTGGAGATACCAGTCAGCTCCTCAGCTGGTTCATAAATTCTTAGCAACTTGGTGTGAATTAGAAAAAGGTGCCCTTTCCTTGTACAGATCTCTGTTCACCACAATGTGAGCGGCACCCCCAAGAGTTGTGCAGGGCACCCCATATGTACTGCTATGAGCAGTGGCCCTCATCCCAGTGGGATCAGATACACTGCATTTCCCAACCACTTGCCCACACTAGCTGTTGTCTATAGAGACATTTTTTTCCCAGAACACTTCTTTCTGACATTCTTCATTGGTGGCATTTTTTTTTTAATTTTTATTTATTTAATTTTTGGCTGCACTGGGGCCTTGTTGTTGTTCGAGGGCTTCCTCTAGTTGTGGGGCATGGGCTTCTCATTGCAGTAGTTTCTCGTGTCGCAGAACACAGGCTCTAGGGCACACAGGCTCAGTGGTTGTGGCACATGGGCTTGGTTGCTCTGCGACAGGTGGGATCTTCCCCGACCAGAGATCAAACCTGTGTCCCCTGCATCTGCAGGCAGATTCCCAACCACCAGGGAAGTTCCACCGGCTTATTTTTATCTGTTGATGATTTGGGGGAAATAGAAAATAAAATGGTCATCAGTTGACCTGAATAGGGTAATGAATTAGTACTCAGAAAAAAAAAATTTTTTTATCCACTGGTTGGATCTAAACTGTTTGTCATATCCATAAGTAAATAGCCAAGAACTTCCAGGGAACAAATCCTGAAGTCATAGCAATATTAAGATAAAAACAGAAGCCACTGTTACTCAGAGCCCATGCTATATACCTATGTATAGATACAGATTGGATATATAAACACAACGTGCACGCACACACACTCATGTACGCACATAACCTCATTTAACCTTCACAGGAACCCTACCAATTAGGCATTACATTATCATCCCCACCAAACAGACTAGAAAACTGAGGCCTGGTTACTTGCCCAAGGTTAAGGATGAAAAGAAGCTTGAGTTAGAACTCAGATCTATGCCATCTGATTGATGCAAAGCCCATGCTCCTAACCACTTAGTGGAAATTAGCTGAGTGTCTGTGCCCTGAATCAAGGCCTTTGCTCTCTGCTTCTTGCATCAAAGCTGGGGTTACTCTCTGGTGAGCCCAGTGGCCCAGTCTGAGACAGGGAAGAGGCCAGGCGGAATGTCTTAGTTGTATTCATAGGAAGGGTTTCCCAGGTGGCTCAGTGGTAAAAAAAAAAATTCCGGCTGCTAATGCAGGAGATGTGGGTTCAATTCCTGGGTCAGGAAGATTCCCTGGAGAAGGAAATGGCAACCCACTCCAGTATTCTTGCCTGGAGAATCCCATGGACAGAGGAGCATGGCAGGCTACTGTCCACGGGGTGGCAAAGAGTCAGACACAACTGAAGCAACTTAGCATGCACGCACATATGTATTCATAAGGATGACCTGCAGGAAAAGGGTGGTAGTGAGTAGTTTGTGGCTGCAAGAGAGATGGCCAGTGGGGCTTGGAAGGAGGAAAGATGGTAGGCTTTGTCTTGTTCACCAGGGTATCTCCCATGCCTGGCACCTTGCTGGCCCACTGTTAGTGTTTGCTGAATGACTGAATGACCTGTGACAGCATGCCTGTGATAGTTCCTCGCTGTGCTCTGTCTCTCTGGTGTCTGCTCCTGCTACCAACCTCTTCCCTTTCCAATAAATTAGCATCTGAACTGGATTTGAAAGCGTCTGAGATTGCAGGCCCTCTGGCAAGTGTTTTGTCTACATTTTCTCCTTTAAAGTGAAGTAAGAACAAGGAAGTTCCCTGGTGGCCTAGTAGTTAGGATTCCAGGCTTTTACTGGTGTGGTCTGGGATTCAGTCTCTGGTTGGGGAACAAGCTACGTGATGAGATTACGTCATATTTCAGGAGGCTTCTGGGCTGGCAGAAATATCCACTACTTTAATGCTTAATTTATTAGACTCCATTAAACAAAAAAAGGAAAAAACTGAAAGCCATTTTTTTAATGAGGGATTTAGGCTTTGATTATAAATTTAACTAATTAAATTATCTTAATTAATTTAAACTGCAAATACAAATTCAGTAGTCAAAAGATTCTTTTGATTACTTCATATGCTTTAAGGATACACAAATACAATAACAACAGAATTTATTAAAACCCATCATCAGGACTTCCCTGGTGGTCTGATGGTTAGGAATCTGCTAGCCAATGCAGGGGTCATGGGTTTGATCTCGGTCCAAAAGGATCCCACATGCCACTTGCCTAAAAAATCCACCATCAAATCAGGTTATAAAAGGGCTAAGACTATGGATTTAACTTTTTCTTATCCTTATTCTGACACCTTCTTGAGGTTCCAGTTTTATACCTTTCTTGAGTTTCAGTAATTGTATCAGTTATAATTTTTATACCTTCTTGGAATTTGGGTAATCTTATTCGATCCAAAAGAAAAAGGCAACTGTCTCAGAATCAGCTAAGGCTGCACGTTCTGGTCAGACATAGGACCAGGTTCCACTGTTCTAAAGAGGCAAACCTGAGCTGACCATGCATTAGCCCCAGCACCTGTTCATGGTAAAGATTTTCCTGTTACTTGTGGAGCTTCTTGGGCTTCCCTGGTGGCTCAGACGGTAAAGAATCCACCTGCAGTATGGGAGACCCAGATTCCATCCCTGGTCCAGAAGATCCCCTGGAGAAGGGAATGGCCATCCATTTCAGCATTCTTGCCTGGAAAATCCCATGGACAGAGGAGCCTGGCGGGCTACAGTCCATGGGGTCCTGAAGAGTCAGACATGACTGAGTGATTAAGCATGCAACCATGTACAGGGAGCTTTTAAGTCCCTCCTTTCCTCCATCCCTCTCTCTTTCCCTCCCTCCCTTTCTATCTACCTTCCTCTCTCTTTGTTTTGTATGCTTTAAAAAAATTTTTTTTCAGATAGAGATTTTTTTTTTTCTTTTTGGAGATTTGTGTCAAATCTTACTTCCCTGACCAGGACTCGAACCCAGGCCCTTGGCAGTGAAATTGCAGAGTGCTAACCATTAGACAAACAGGGAATTGCCCTTTACAGGTTTATATTGATCTTTCCAGTTTAACAAAGGGGTGCCAGGCCCTGCCTTCCTGATGGCCTATGGCTCCCAAGATGCTTCCCATACTATTATCCCCACCTGATCGCTGAACAAACTGAGACTTTGTAAAAAGTTGCCTAAAATCACACTGCAAATAAGTGTAGAGCTGCCTGGTTCTATCCTATTTTAGGAGCAGCTCCCACAGGACCCGGCCTCACCCTCTGCCTGCTGTCAGAAATGGGTCCTTGACAGACTGTCCACCAAGTTGCCTGATTTAGGGCTCCCAAAGCAGGGTCTTCCTAGTCTCAGGTGGGCTGCGGAGAAAACACAACAGATTCTTCTTTCCTCCCTGCAGGACTCGGGAGTGAGGGTGACCAGGAGAGCCCTTCACGAGAAAGGCCTGAAAACAGAGCCTCTCCGTCGGCTTCTTCCCAGGAGAGGCCTCCGGACAAACGCCCGGCCTGGTTCCACCGGGCCACCGCCAGAGCCCAGAGCTCCCGGGGTAGGAAGCAAGGCCCCGAGGGCACCCCGGACGATCCCCCAAGGGAAGGGGAGGTGAGCCGACTCCCCAGGCAAGGCGAGGCCCTGAGGCTTCCCTTGGCTGCCCCAAGATCCAGCCACCCACGTTACCCCCGAGGGCGCAGAGAGCTTCCCGGCTCCACGGCCACCGTGGGATCATCCGGGGCGCGCGGCCCCAGCCTGCCCCGAACCTAAGGTCACAGCACCCGTCTGGCTCACCACCGACACCCGCACAAAGCAGGATCAACGGCCCTCCAAGTGCGGGAAAGGCTCCGGGCACAATCTGACCGTCGAGCGCCCGAGGACGCAACGCAGTGCGGAGTGCGGGCGGGGCGCCGGGCCTCCATCCCGGGAAGGGCAGCCCAGGACGCGTCCCCTCTGCCCCCGGAGGCTGCGCACTGGAGACCCTGCGCCACACGCCCTCCCCACTCCCTCCCTCCGGCCTCCCCGGAGGCCAGGCTAGCGGGTGGGTTCATCCATCTCCCAACGACCTGCAGCAAGACCTCCCCGCGGGGCCAGCTTCCCCGCAGGCTTGTGTGGATACGAGGAAACCGACCTGGGCGACCGGGGAGCGCCCAGAGCTTCTGGCACAGCCCCAGCGGACCGGAAAATCCCCACCTGGAGAAGGCCCAGGACGAGGGAGCCCTTTGAGCGGCTCACTCGCTGCACTGCTGGGCCTGTCCTAGGAAATGTCGACATCTCCGGTTGATTGAGGGCTTACGCCGTGCCAGGCTTTGCGATTTATGGGAATGATCTCATTCAATCCTCACCACATCCCTGGGCCACTGATGTTCTCATTATCAGCATTTTACAGAAGGAGAAACTAAGTCTCAGAGAGGTTGAGGCACCAGCTCAAAGCCACACAGTAGAATGTGGCCGAACCAGCATTCGGGCCCAGGTCTGCCTGCCTGACCCCCACAGCCTGATCGAGGGCACCACTTCTGCTGGCACATGAGTGAGGGGTGCCAGTTTGACAGGACTTCTGCTTGTGAAGCATCCATTTTTCTCCTGGTGATTATATAAAACACTTTTTATACTAAAGTGAGCAGATACTCACTGGAATGCAAGTGAACATTTGTACCAGCGATTGAGATGCAGCTTGTGACATCATAGGAATTTTATGCCAAGTCCAACGCTTCAAGCTCAGCCCCTGGCTACCTGAGGTGCCCTCTTCTCAGACCTCTGCCTTCGGAGGGATGGTGACAAGGGAAGCTCTGCCCCTGGACCAGCTCCTGGGTGGAACCTTCCTGGAGGCCAAGGAAGATGGCCTTTCCCCAGTTTTTCATCCCACTGAGTTGCTTAAGGATGTTCATCCAGTTTCTCTGGCCTAAAGTTTCCAAATTCCTGACAGATATCAATCTAGGATTGGGGATTAGAAACCTGGAAATCTTAGAAACTCCTGAAATCATATCATTCTGTATATTTCCTAACTTTCTATATCTTTTTTAATAAATAAGAAATACACTTTTAGTAGCAGTTCCAAAGAATTATAGGCTATAGCAAATATTCTAAACCAGGAAGGTACCAGAGAACATTACTGGGTAGGGTTAGGATAACAAAATGTTTTAAACCTTCACCAAGATCAACTGCACTACACAGAATCATGTGTTGAAATTGCTGATTTAAAGACTCATGTCTAAAAATCAGCACATCATTCATAGGATTTGTATAGGATATACATTTAAACAGGTTAAATATTTAATTTGTGAGAAGGTCTCACTGATAACAGCAGATGGGGCCCTGAATACCTTTTTTTGTTTGTTTTTAGTGACTTGTGGGATCCTAGTTCCCTTGCCAGGGATCGAACCCAGACCCACGGCAGTGAATGCATGGAGTCCTAACTACTGGGCTGCCAGGGAATTCCCACAAATACATTTTAATATGGCAACAACTACCCCCCAAAAAAAGTCATTAGACTGTGACCCGTTTTCTCCTAGGTACTCCCATCCCAAGTTACAGAAATGTCTACCTTAACCTTGGACTCTGTCAGAGTTTCCTTCTTGTGCTTTCTACTTGACACCAGTGGAGTTCTTCAAACCAGGAATGCCTCAAAGTTTATTGTCAAGCATTTGTTCTCACGTGATTGGGAAGGACTTCCTGCATAGAAATACTCTTCTAAGCTGAGCAGGACTGGCAAGGCAGATCTGCTGCAGAAATAATTATCTCATATATGGTAAAATCTACTCATGAAGCTTCACCCTTTAAGGAGCCTGAGGGCCAGAACAGCCAGTTATGGATTCTAGCTCCACCGGTTCCTGGCTATGAGACCTTGGACAAGTCACTTTACCTCTCTGAGCTTCGATCTAATGGATAGAACAATACTGGGGAGATAATGCACTTGCTTTGTGAGGCAGTACTGAAGACAGAGGGTTAACAATGTGGCTTTGGAGTCAGACAGGCTAAGGTTTGAATCCATTTTTTACTACCTCTTTGATCTGGGGCAAGGTCTAACCACTCTGAGCCCCATTTTTTCTCTTCTGTAAAATGGTAAAAAGAAAAACTGATGGAGCCCATTTCATAGGATTTTGGGGAGTTTCAATGAGATCATCTATGAAAACACTTCACACAGAGCATGGTACGCTGTGAATGCTTGATACGTGTGGACCAGTGTAGTTATTATCTGCTGTATCTACCTCACAGGGCAGTTGTGAGGATGAAAGGGAGGTTACAGTGTGGAAGTGCTTTCTAAGCTGTGAAATGGTCATCCACTTGCCTTTCCTTCAGAGATGAGATGACCAGAAGCTACTGGCAGACCTCAGTGGTTTCTCCCAGGAAGGAGCCTGAGAATACCTACCTGTACCCACAGAAGGTAGCTGTGTTGAGGAGGCAGTATCACCATGGTTACCTGAAAAAGAAGGTTTAGCTGCAATCAGGTAGGCAAACTCCAGTGTCATCTGATAGGGGTTTGCAGGGAAAGCCAGTTTTCAGAAGGAGGCTTTGGAAAGAGGACAGTATTTAACAGAGCCTACCTACCTTAGGTTTGTTTAATAGGGATCATATCGAGATGGGGACATGTAATAGAAAGTGGTGAGGGGGCTATTTGACCATTGTCTGAAGCCCTCTTATTGGCTGAACTTAAGAAACAATCCTATTAGCTAGAACCAGCCACCCTGCTCCTGCTGTGTCTGTACTTTCATTCATTCCTAGATGGTAGACCAAACATGGATCAAAGGGCTCTCCAAAGATGATCTTGGGAAATTCTGAGAGCAGCTCCATAAAGTAAATACTAGCATGAGTCCTGTTTCGCAGCTGAGGGCCTGGAGTCTGGGAAAGTTAAGTCTGTCGTCCAAAGTCATACAGCCATTGTAGAGTCAGGATTCAGACAGTCTGAACCCCTAGCCTCTGCCAGGCTTCCTCAGCTCACCAGGTGCCAGATGCTGAGCTTGAACATGAAGAAGGAAACATAGATGTATGGGATTCAGTGCCTCAAGGGGCCTCCTCTTGCCTTCTGTGACAACTCTCACGATATGCCTATTTTTCTGGACACTGTTTCTTTGCTTCCAGAGATGTTTTCCTCCGCTTAGCCCTTAAGTCCAGGTTCTCTGGGCCCCATCCTTGGACTCTTTCTTTTGTACAGAACTTGTGAGAGATCTTTAAGTCCACAGCTTCAACTGCTGATCATATCTTCTAATTTTTTTTTTTAATTCTTTGGCTGTGCCACATGACTTGTGGGATCTTAGTTCCCTGACCAGGGATCAAACCCAGGCCCTCAGCAGTGAAAGTGCAGAGTCCTAACCACTGGACCACCAGGGAATTCCTCATTTCTCCTTCTAATCCAGACTGCCCCTCTGAGCACCAGCTGATATAGCCAACTGCCTCCTTGATACCCTCTCTGATGTTCCAGACTCCCAACTGAATTCATCCTCTCCCCCTTACCATGTCTCTCCTCCTGAGTTCCCCTTCCTTCTTACCATGGCCTCCTAATTTCAAATGCTATTGTGGCGGTGAAGAACCCCAGAAGCCTTCCCAGACAAAGTCTCTAGAGTCACTTCTCAGGGCTAGAGAGAAACTGAGAGGCATGTTCTCTGAGAGCTGCCAGTGGTTTAGGGGTGAACTTAGAGGGTGGAAGGCATCATTTAATCACCTGTCTGCTAGTGCCCGGCAGTTGGCAGGATCTAGTAACAGAAGTGGAGGATACATTCACGAATGAAACAGACAGGATCCCTAGCTTCAGGGAACTTTCAGGCCACTAGAGAAGATGGACTTCACGCAACCCTCCCCAAATACAGACTCTTAACAAACTTTGACAATTATCATGAAGGAAATGTTCAGGGTGCTATGAAAGAACTTGGTAACTCTATACTGGGTTGGAGGGTGGGGAGCTCAAAGGCCATTTTGAGAAAGGGACGGTTGAGGAAGAGAATTCCATTTAGAAGTAACAGTAGGGTGCTACACACAGGCCCAGAGGTGGGCAAGAATTTGGTGTGTTGGGAAAACTGAAAGGCAACGTGTCTATGGAGCTGAGTATTCTGGGACATGTGGCTGACACAAGACTGGCCTGGCTGACTGGGGGCGGTGGCAGGTGCCTTGTGGGCCATGCAAGGAGGCTGGATTTCTTGGTTTAACTTTTTATTTGGAAATAATTTTGAAGTTACAGAAAAGTACGAACAGCATCTGTATATCCTTTACTCCAAACTTCTGTTAAAATTACTTGTTCTTTATATATAGTATATACATGGGACTTTTATTCAGAACTATTTGAGAATCAGTTGCATACATCTTGTTCCCTGGTTGTTGTTGTTTAGTCACTAAGTCCCATCCGACTCTTTTGTGACCCCATGGACTGTAGCCCACCAGACTTCTCTGACCATGGGATTTCCCAGGCAAGAATACTGGAGTGGGTTGCTGTTTCCTTCTCCAGGAGATGTTCCCAACCCAGGGATGGAACCCAAGTTACCTGCATTGCAGGTGGATTGTTTACCTCTGAGCCACCAGGGAAGCCCTCCTTTACCCTTAAATACTTAGTGTTTCCTGCCTCCATGCAGTAAAGTTATCCACTTCACTAAAGTTCACATCGATGCAATATGGTATCTCATTTACCATCCACTTTGTCGATTGTCTCAATATTGTCCTTGATGTAGTATTTTCCCACATAGTCCAGAATCCAGGTTAGAAACGATGTATGGTATTAAATTGTCATTTCTCTTTAGTCTCCTTTAATCTAGAATAGTAGCCTTTGTCTTTTTTTTAATCTTTAAAAATTCTTTTTTAATTAATTTATTTTTAATTGAAGGATAATTGCTTTACAATATTGTGTTAGCTTCTTCCGTACAGCAACATGAATCAGCCACAGGGATACATATGCCCCCTCCCTCTTGAACCTCCCTCCCACCTCCCACTCCAAGCCTTGTCTTTTATGACATTGACGTGGTGGAAAAATGCAGTCTTCCCCTTTAATAGAATGTTCCTCATTTGAGCATTGTCTACTGTTTCTTCATGATCATACATGGGTTAAGAATTCCTGGCTGGAAGACTGCATAAATGTTGTTGTTTCCTTCTCAGTGTGACAAGACGCATACAATGTCTGTCTGCTCCTCCTTAGTGATTTTAATTTTGTCCTATTTCTCCAATCTCTAGTTAAAAAAATATTTCCCTTGGAACTGATAAGCCGTCAGGAAGATACATGACTACCACATTGTTGTTTTAGTTGCTAAGTCGTGTTCAATTCTTGCGACCCCATAGACCAGGCTCCTCTGTCCGTGGGATTTCCCAAGCAAGAATACTGGAATGGGTTGCCATTCTCCAGGGGATCTTCCTGACCCAGGGATCAAACTCACGTCTCCTGCATTGGCAGGCAGATTCCTTACCACTGAGCCACCTGGGAAGCCTGCATGACTATCATGCTGATGTCCTATTCCCTAGATTATTAAATAGATGAAATTGACTATCTCTTTCTGATTCTTACCTGAATCAGATCAGTCTTTATCATGATGGTTACAAAATGGTAACTTGAACACCAGGACTCCTTCCACTTGACATTCCTCTGCCTACTTATTTAATATTAATCATCAGTAAGGACTTTACGATTTCTCTTATTTTCCAATAATCTTATAGTTATGAGCTTTACTTATCTTGGTGCTCAGATTGCCCCAGATTTGGCCAGTGGGAGCCCCTTAAAACTAGAAGCCTGGTTGTTAGCCCCACTTCACTGGAGTAGCGTGCTTCTGATTACACAGCTGACCACCTTTGAGTGTATAACTGTGTGTTATAGGGGCTCAGATGTAGGGAGACCCTGTGGGGAAGCTCTTGTGTGATCCAGGAGGGAGATATAGCTTACACTGGGGCGGTGACATATTGGATGGAAAGAATAGATGGATGTTTGAGGAACTTCGGTGGTAGAATCCACAGAACTTAGTGGGGGTGGGGGTGGGCTGAATGTGTGAGCCATCAGGGAAAGAGGAGTCAGGAGTGACCGAAGCATCTGAGTGGATGGTGGGGTTTACTGATGGGGGGAAGAAAAGCTGCATAAGGGGATCAGGTGGGAAGGGTGTTTTAGACAGTCGAGCTTGAGATGTGTTTGACATCCAAGTGAGGATGTCAGTAGACAATGGCTTATACTGTTCTGGAGCTGACATGAGCAGTCCAGACCAGAAGAAAATCTGGCACTGCTACAGACGGATGATTTCTGAATCCATGGTCCTGGATGAAATGCTGTGAGAGGGAAACATGGAGGAGAGAGAGGGGCCAGACCGGGGAATCCTGAAGGAGTTTGCTGTTTGGGGACCTGGAGGGGTGCACAGCCAGAGATGGCAGCGGATGGGTCCGTGGGCTCAGATCCCATGAAGGCTAGAATGTCAGGCTATATCCTGAAGGTTCCTGGGAAGCATTGAAGGGTTCCAAGTAGGGGATTGAGTGACAGGGAACAATCCGAGTTTTCGAAAGATTGTTCCGAGAGCCAAGTTGGGGTGAGTTGGAGGGTCGTGACTGTAGCTAATGCTGTGGTTCTTTCTGAAGTAAATTGGCTTCTCTTTTGCCCCTGAAGCTCACTCAGATGGAGACCTGTGCCTGAAGGCCCTCTCCTTGCCCATCTGAGCACAAACAAGATGATCAAAACATCTGCCCAGCTGCTCCAAGCAACCCCCGGTAGCGTGACAGCAAACTTCCATCTCCTTGCCTTGTTTTGGCTGGAGAGCTTTTCTTGCTGGGGGGTGAGGGTGGGGGTGAACCTTTTGAGCCAGGAGCAGCATAAAGTGTGCAGGGGATGGTCTCCGAGGTTTGTGGGAGTCTGCTTTGAGTTTAGTATGGTCTCTGTCACCTAGGCAAGCCGCCCATTTCAACCGGTGTGTTGTCCCCTCCCCACCCCCACACATGCAGGGGAAGGTGGGTTGCGCCAGGAAGAACATCTCAGTGCATCCTCTTCTTACCAGGGGTGGTGCTATGTGGAGAACTTGCAGTTCTGCCTAGGTGGTCAGCTGCCCATTTGGATGGAGACACAGACAACCAAAGGCGGACATTTCAAGAGACCAGAGGGAGGGGCAGGTGCCCTCGAAGCCCAGAAAAGGCAAGATTGTTTCTGGATGGAGAAGTCAGGAAAGGTCCGCCTGGGGAAGATGGTGTTTGAGTTGGGCCTTGAGGATAGAGGATTATGCAGTGAAAAAGAAGAAATAAGAAAAAAAAAAATATCAAAGTCCCACATCCTCATGTTTTATTGACATTGTCAGTACAGTCATTATTGGTTGCCTAAATATCCCAACTGGCAGATCCTCCATTGTTAGTTCTCTGACCATGGGAATAATTCATTCCAGGCCCCATAACATAGGCTTGGGGCCTGTGATGGGGCAGCCGCGGGAGCAGAAGCAGCTTGGGACCAAATACAACTAGGGAACCCGTGCTTGAGCCCCGCTGCTCATGCTTCCATTCAGCCAAGGACCCACCACATCCCAGGCCCTGAGGATATGATGATGAGGAGGACATGCTCCTGTTCCAAAGACGTCACATTTGCTAGAAAGGGGGTCTCAGGTGGAGAGAATTTATTATAGGGCACGTGTAGATGCCACTAGAGAGGCACAACGCGTAGGAGCTACGGTGCTGACACAGAGAAGGGGCTGAAGGGAGCTGAGGGCTTGGAAGTGGATGAGCATGTCAGGCGGAGCGAGAAGGGAGATGTTCAAGGGCACAGGTCAGAGGACCAAGTTTATATGGAGCTGTCCACAGGCCAGAAGGTACATCTCTCCTCCTCTTAGGCTTCTGGGCATTTTTTTTTTTCTGTTTTCTATTTCAAATATTTACCATGTGGGGAGTAGGGGAGTGTTTTATACTCTTTTCAGAGATCTCAACCTGCATGCTTAATTCATTCATTTTTTTCTCTTTTTTTTGACACTAAAAGCGTTGAATGCTATTAATTTCGCCTCTGCAGGTAGCTTTGACTGTATCCTTATATTATGATTATCATTATTCCGAAATAGTTTGCTTTTTATCCTTGATTTACTTCTTGTTCTAAGGGTAATTTGAGATGTTATTTATGGTTTTCAGTTTCTGAGTGGTGTGCTTCATATTACTGTTAGTTGTACTGCATTTTGATCTGAGACTGACTTCTAGAATTTCCACTTTTCAAAATTTACCAAAATAGTCTCTGTAGTTTAATATTTATTGAAGTTTGTCACTGTCCATGAAACTTGAAATGAAGGTACACTATTTGTTTTCAAGGTCAAAATTTCATATGTTCCTATCTTTTTATGTCCTTATTTATTTTTTGATTATTTGTTCAGAAAACGTGTTAGAATATTTCCAATAAAACTGTTTTTCATGTTTCTTCTTGTATTACTAAATATTTTATTGAATGGATCTTTGTTGTTATTTACACAGAAGAAATTAAGCCCCTTCACTGTGAAATACACCTTTTATTTATTTAATTTTTTATCAAAGCACAGTTGATTTACTATGTTGTAGAACTATACCTTTAAAAAAAATATTTATTTATTTTTGGCTGTTCTGAGTCTTCGTTGCTGCACTCAGGCTTTCTCCAGTTGCAGTGAGCAGGGGCTACTCTCTAGTTGTGGTGTGTTGGCTTCTCATCTTGGCGGCTTCTCTTGATGTGGAACAGAGGCTTTAGGGCTCATAGGCTTCAGTAGTTGCAACGTATGAGTTTAGTTGCTCCTCTGCATGGGGGATCAGGGATAGAACTCATGTCCTCTGCCTTGACAGGCAGATTCATAACCACCTGACCACCTGGGAAGTCTGAAACTATGGCTTTCAGAGAGTGACGTTAAGTGCTCACATTCTGGAGTCCAGACAACCTGGATTCACACCCCAACCAACATCTCTCAGCTTAGATTCCAAACCCGCAAAATGGAGCTAATAATGGTATCTTTAAGTTCAGGTTTTTTAAGCAAAAGCTGCCTGTTCTCTTTGGTTGGCCCTTCAGTAAACCTTTAAAGAAAACCAAAAAAAAAAGGTATTTCCCTTGTCCCTTGCATAGTTGTTGGCTTAAATGAGTTGATGAATAGAAAGCATTTCGAATGCTGCTTAGAAAAAGGTAAGTGCTCAATAAAGCCAGAATCCAGTGTTATAATCATTGTTACGTTGCCTGGCTGACCATTCCTGGCATTGGAGGCCTCGCTTGTGGAGAAAAAGCCTCTAAGAACCTTTCTTTTCCTCTGTCCAGTAAACATTTGGTAAACAATGCTTCTTCATGCAGAACTTTAGAAGGCCTTGTGGGGAATTCCTTGGTGGTCCAGTGGGTAGGGCTCCTATCACCTAATGGCCAAATTCCAACCTGAGGGAAGGAAATAGTTGTTCCACAAGACGAGTTCTTTACTAGAGAGTAGATACCCATCCCTCCTTCTGTCTTATGAGCCTCAGTCTTTCCTTGCTGGACTGGTAGCCACCACTCCTTCCCCTGCCCTTCACCATAATCAAAATTTAGTGGAGTAGATTGCCTCGGTGGTTTAAGCGAAAAGATTTTCCAAGTGATCCTCATATGACCTCATCATTTATGAATCACTGGGGTGAGAGGAAGCTTTTTTTTCCCATAGGACATTCTTTAAATATATATATTTTATTGAAGTATTGTTGACTTACAATGTTTCGGGTGTACAGCAAGGTGATGTAGTTATATAAATACACGTTATTTTTTTAATTATTTTCCATCATAGGAAAATAATTATGAGAGGAAGTTTTTTTGGCCCTTGACTGAGTTAAGGAACTCTGTTATGTGCTTTGGTCACACCTGTTTCTCTGACTGAAAAACCCCATCTGTAAATACTGATTTTTCCAAGACTCCAAGTCTGTTCCACCCCAGGCTTTTTCTATGTAAATTGATGGCAAGTCCTCCTTCAGTCATTCAATCCAAAATCCTTAGAGTGATTCTTAATTCCTATCTTTATCTCATATTCTATTTCTAGTCTTTTGGGAAATCCTTTGGGCGCTACCTTCAAAACACATCCAGAATCTGACCACTAGTCACCTCTTGTGCCACCACTACCCTGGTCCACACCAAACTGTCATCATCTCCTTCACACAAACATGCATTATTGCAGTTACCTTCTAGCAGATCTCCTTGCTTCCATCCTTGCCCCTTCAACTGGTTACCAATACTGCAGCCAAAATAGTTGTTTTTGTTTTTTCCTCTTGGCTTAAGGGATCTTAGGAATCTTATTTTCCCAACCAGGTATTGAACACTTGCCCTCAGCAGTGAAAGCTCAGGACCGTAACCACTGGACCACCAGGGAATTCCCCAAAGGAGTTATTTTAAATATAAGCCCTGTGATGGTACTCTTCTGCTAGAAACCCTGCAGTGGCTCTCTATTTCAAAACAAAAGCCCTGTAAGATCTGCACTCCCTTGCCCCTCAATCTTTCCCCCCCCACTCTCCTGCCACTCACACACTCCAGCAACACTCTACTGGCTGTTTTTCAGTAACACCAGTCAGATGTTCCCTCTTGCCTTGGATGCTCTCCCAGAGCTCACTGACAAACCTTCTTGCTTCCTTCAGTTCATTGTTCAGATCTCACTTTGGCACCGGCAAACTGGCCACCTATTTAACGATGTAACCTGCTCCTTCTTTTTTAAAAATATAATTTTATTTATTTAATTTGGCTGTGCTGGGTCTTTGTTGCTGCCAGGGCTTTTCTCTAGTTGCAGTGGGGGTGGGGTGGGGCGAGGGACTACTCTCTAGTTGCAGTGTGTGGGCTTCTAACTGCGGTGGCTTATCTAGTTGCAGAGTACGGGCTCCAGGGCGCAGGGGCTTCAGTAGTTGCTGAGTTACTGAGCCACCAGGGAAGCCCCAACCTGCTCCCTCTTAACTGGCTCTACTTTCCCCCCACATTGCCTTGTCGTTATCTTCGTTAGAATACAAGCTCCAAGAAGGCAGGAAACTGATTTGTTCATTTAGACCAGTGTCTGGCACCCGGCAAGTGCTCAATGAATGTTAAATTTAAACATTAAATCCCTATGTTCCTCGCAATACTACCAAGAAGTATAACTAACAATACGGGGTGGCTGTTGGACTCCCACTACCTTCTCCTACACCTAGGAGAGAAGCTAACTCGAACTAGAAACACCGAATTTTCAGTTCTCCAAAGTTCATTCTCTGCTAGCTCAAAAGTGTATGTCCCTAGCTCACCTTTTCCAACTTGGGCGAGATCCCGGAGCCTCAGCCCCAGGGTCACCCAAGAGATTGTACTTGACTCTTCCAATCAGCCAATCAAAGTCGCCGTCCTGTTTCTTCTTTTGAGACTAAAAGGACTTTGTCTTCCGATTGGTTGTTCCAAGAGGGGCGGGACGAAGCGGATTTAGCAGGTAGGCGCCAAGCTAAGGCGGTTGCCTAGGTCACCACCCCGCTTTCCAGCAGCTGAGAGGAAAATGGGCGGGGTGGGGAGCGGACCTCCCGCCCGTACGAACGGTGGGGCCTGGGATTGGCTCGCCCCTGTCGGGCCACGCCCCCAACCCAACTACGCCGCACCCCAAGCTGGGGTTACGCGGGGACCTTGAAGACGCCTGCCTCGGAAGGGGACCTCAAAGGCCAGGACACCTAATCCTTCCCCGGAGTAATCGCCCGGGCCTGACGCAGGAAGAGGTGCCTCTGCTGGCAGAACCCCTACGATCACATTCATTCATGCCACAGTGCAAGCCCGGAGGTCTGGATCCAGATCCAGTAAATTTCGAGAATACTGGCCGGAGCTGCACCTCTTCTAAACCGCTGTTAAAAGAGGGAGTGGACTCCAGGTGATCAACGAGCCTGCCTCGATTGATAGGCCCTATTCTTCAGGGAAGTCTCTGGGCTTGGACTTCCTCTAATGCAAATGAATAGGCATCGGGAAGCTACGGACCTGGGCCCCCGCTCTGGCATTCACTAGTTAGTTATATCCTATTTCTAGGCCTGTTTCCGTATACTGAAGCGAAGGGATTGGACTAAATGTTCTCTAAGGTCCCTTCTAGTGTTTCTTACTAGCTGTGAAACAGCCCAAGTAGCACGTGTCATAAATGTTTGACCTAGTATATAAATTTTAAGCAAATGACATTGCTACCTTCTCATCCTCCTTACATTCTGTACCTAGAAATTCCAGGAATGGAGGAAAAGTCTATGATCGCACCTAAAAAGAAAATAGGGACTGTCAACAGACACTGAAAAGGCTGATTTGCCTGCCACTCAGGAGGTGATGCTGGAGAAAAGGGTGAAATAATCTTTAACCTCCTCATTTTACAGGAGAGAACTTGAGAGTAGCTGAGTCAGGCTGCTAATCGGAGGAACCAGGTTTCCTGACTTGACTCCATGATTGGTCTCTTTGCATGTTACAGTGCTGGCAAAGGGAAGGCATAACTGTGCAAAAATAGGTTAAGAAATTGTTCACAGAAATAAAAGCAATTTAATTTGTAGCATTCCTCACTTTCATTTACTTAGGTTTTCTCTCTTCCAGACATTTGAGGTGACTTTAAAAAAAAAAGAAGAAGAAGAAATAGAGCAATAAAAAATAAAGCAGGGCTTCTCTGGTGGCTCAATAGTAAAGAGTCCAGTTGCCAATGCAGGAGACACAGGTTCGATCCATGATTCTGGAAGATCCCACATGCCGAGAAGCAACTAAGCCCATGTGTCACGACTACTGAGCCTGTGCTGTGGGGTCCAGTAGTCCAACCATTGAGCCCACGTGCTGTAACTACTGAAGCTTGTGGACCCTAGAGCCTTTGCTCTTCACAAGAGAAGTCACTATAATGAGAACCTTGCACCAAACAACGAAAAGTAGCCCCCTCTCACTACAGGTAGAGAAAAGCCAGCGCAGAAATGAAGATTCAGCACAAAAATAAATAAATAAAATAAAAAATAATATTAAAACACATGCAAGCTATTTCTCTATTCTGCTTTTCCTTTCTGTCACCTTTGTCTCCCCGAAAGAGCTTCTCAGCTTCTAATGTTCCAAACCCACCTTTGTAAGACTCTTCAGTGGTCACCCACCCACCTTCCAGTAAAAAAAAAAGGTGGGGAAAAAAAAAGCCAACTAAAGCCAAAACCAAAGTGGGCCATTTACACAAAATGTTCAGACTAGGCAAATCTAGAGAGAGAAAGTACATGAGTGAGTACCTAGAGTGGAGGGAGTTGGGGTGGGAGGGGTGGGAGTGAAAGGGCAGGGTGGAAGATTTAGCAGGGGCTCAAGAAGTGACTCCTGGTAGATATGAAGCTGATTTGAGGACTGATGAAAATGTTCTAAACTTAAGGTGATGGTCGCTCAACTTTGTGTTTGGACTAAAAGTCAGAGTGGTACACTTTCAGTAAGTGAAGTATACAGGATGTGAATTCTGTCTCAATTCAGCTGTCAAAACAGAAGAGACAAACCAAGAAAAAAACAAAACAAACCAACATGTCCCTTTGCTTCATCTCTAGGTTCTGTGTGTTTAATCCTCTTGCTCTGAGGGGATCTGGGCCACTGTCCCGGGCCATCTGCTCCTGCTGATGTTTCCTGAATCTCTAAGTGTGTCACCTCCAGGGTTGCTCACCTCCTCCCCCACCTCCCCTTCATGTTCTGCAACCTCCCTGTCATGGAAGGAAGCAGGCTAGTTCCCCTGACCACTTGCTCACCCACTGCTTCTACCACCTCATTTCATGGCCACTCTGGATGGAGTTGGCCAGACAAGGGAAGGACAGACAAGGCGGAACAGAGGCGAATCTTGCAGGAGATTGGAGAAGTGAGAAATGATCTAGGGCAAAATCAGAAAGAAAAAGGGAAGGTTGAGAAGGAAAAGAATCAACTTTGGGACTTCCCTAGTGGTCCACTGGCTAAGACTCCACACTCGCAATGCAGGGGCCCTGGGTTCCATCCCTAGTCAGGGAGTTAGAGCCTGCATACCACAACTAAGACCCAGCACAGTCAAATAAATATTTTTTTTAAAAAAAGAATCAACTTCACCCCTCCTGGAAGTTATTTTTTCTCCCCTCCTGGAATGCTTTAGGAATTAGCAAATAGCACCTGAGTCGATTTCCTGTCTAGATTGTCTTCTTTCTGGAGTTTTTGGAGGGAGCAGAAGACAGGCAGTTTTACACATCTGCTTCCTGTCAGTTTTTTACATAAAAGCTCATCTTCTCAGAGAAATACCCCTGGCCTCTCTCTACAAAACAGCAACATGTTCCCTGATGCCGACACTTCCTAGTTTCCCTTCCCCACTTTGTTCTTTTGTTCCTTTATGTCTTCCTTAGACTTTAACTTCTGTAAGGGCGGGTTTTGTTTTTTAATTTATTTTTTTTATTGTTTTTGCCATACAATGTCATGATATCATCATGGGTTTACATATGCTTCCCCTCCAGAACCCCCCTCCCTCCTCCCTCCTCCCCGGGAAATCTCGCTGCACCAGCCCCGAGCATCAATCCTGGGCTGGCGATTGATTAGACATATGATAATTAACTTGTTTCAATGAAGGGCGGGTTTTAATTAAAATTTTTCTTTGGTTGCACTGTGCCAGCATGCAGGATCCTAGATCCCTGACCAGGAATGGAACCCATGCCCCCTGCAGTGAAGTGTGGAGTCCTAACCACCAGGGATGTGGTTAGTGACGACTAGGGACTCCTAGGGATGTCCCTGGTGTTTTTTTTCATCTGTTAAGTCGCTGGGTTCCTCAATTAAAAACTCGGTTAAAATACACATAAAATAAAATTTACCATTTTAACTATACTGAAGTGTAAAGTTCTGTGGTATTAAATAAAGCCTCAGATGTTTGGAAGGAGCACAGTGCTAAGCTCAGAAGCCCTGGAATCAGCCCACATGGACTTAGCCCCTGGCTCAGCCTGTTACCGTGTGTGGCTTAATGCGAATTAAACAGGCATTAGAGCCTCTGCTATCTCTCTGTAAAGAGGAGATACAGTATTGATGCCATGACCCTAGTGGGGCTGGAAGGCCATGGGTGTGAAGCATGAGGCAGGGCTTGACTCATGGGGAGCTATGATGCATGTGAACCATTGTTGTTAATTCTAGAGCTTGGAATTCAGAATCAGAATCAGGTTGGGTTTCACTCACAAGGTCACATGGATACAGCTTGGTTAGAGATGTAACCTTAGCTGAATTTCCAGCAGAGCCTCCCGGTCCAGGGGTCTGTGACGTGCTCCTGGCTGTCAGGACTGAGTAAGCCTCTGTTCTCTCTTCTCTGGGGCTGCCTCTCCATTATTCTGCAGCACTAGGACATGGGAAACAGGGGGTGCTACTTCCAGCCTTGGGACTGGGCTGAAATTTGATACTTATATTTTGTCTGGGGCATCTCCTTATGGCACTTACTTCCTTAGCCATAACCACATGTCTGCTGTGTGCCAGGAACAGTAATGGTTACTAGGGCAGTGAAGATAGATCCCATTTGGGCCCCATCCTCAAAGATCTTACAGTTCAACCAGGGGAATAAGACGTGTATGACTTATTTATCAGCTAGGGCCATGTACTAGCTGATAATTACTTATTGGGGCTTCCCTGATGGCTCAGCAGGTGAAGAATCCACCTGCAATGCAGGAGACACTGCAGACTCAGGTTTGATCCCTGGGTTGGGAAGATCCCCTGGAAGAAGAAATGGCACCCCCCTTCAGTATTCTTGCCTGGAAAATCCCATGGACAGAGGAGCCTGGTGGGCTACTGTCCATGGGGTCGCAAAGAGTCGGACACAACTAAGCACAAGCAGTTATTTATCGACCGCCCCCCATGTGTGAGATGCTGTCTAAGACATTGATTCAAGAGCAGCCATAGAAATCTTGAGGAGAGAAGAAACGGTGGTGACTTAGTCATACTCATCTAACCCGGTGCCCAGCCTCCAGAAACACTGATGAGATGGATGGAGGTGGTTGGATGTTTGGTTGTTGGGGAAGGTTTCATGGAATAGGACTAGCTATGGACACTGCTAAACAGAATCTAATCACTGGAGAAGATACTGCAAAGATATGGTTCATCTGAGAGGCTGTACGGCAATCTAGCTGGATATGAGTGTTTCTGTAGGGCAAGTGGAAAATTCAAATGGAAATGGAGTCCAAGAAAGAAAAGGAAAAATGTGAAGGAGGCTGGGCACTTACTTCTTGTTGTTTTTTATTATTTTTTGGCTGTACCATGTGGCATGTGGGACCATAGTTCCCCAACCAGGGACTGAACCCATGCCCCCTGTATTGGAGCTGGGAGTCTTAACCACCAGACCACCAGCGAAGTCCCTCTCTGTGTTCTTTGCACACAGGTCCCTCTGGGTTTACTTTTGATTTGAATCCTTTTGATAGAGACCCTGGCTTCCCTGGTAGCTCAGCTGGTAAAGAATCTGCCTGCAATGCTGGACACCTGGATTTGATCCCTGGGTTGGAAAGATCCCCTGGAGAAGGGAACAGCTACCTACTCCAGTATTCTTGCCTGGAGAATTCCATGCAGAGAAGCCTGGCAGGCTATAGTCCATGGGGGTCGCAAAGAATCAGTTGCTCTAGGTACTATACAGTGGAAGTGACAAACAGATTCAAGGGATTAGATCTGATAGACAGAGTGCCTGATGAACTATGGATGGAGGTCCGTGGCACTGTACATGGGGTGGTGATCAAGACCATCCCCAAGAAAAAGAAACGCAAAGAGCCAAAATGGTTGTCTGAGGAGGCCTTACAAATAGCTGAGAACAGACGCTAAAGGCAAAGGAGAAAAGGAAAGATATACCCATTTGAATGCAGAGTTCCAAGGAATAGCAAGGAGAGATAAGAAAGCCTTCCTCAGTGATCAATGCAAAGAAATAGAGGAAAACAACAGAATGGGAAAGACTAGAGATCCCTTCAAGAAAATTAGAGCTACCACGGGAACATTTTATGCAAAGATGGGCAAAATAAAGGACAGGAATGGTATGGACCTAACAGAAGCAAAATTTACTAAGAGGAGGTGGCAAGACTACACAGAAGAACTACACAAAAAAGATCTTCACGACCCAGATAACTACAATGGTGATCACTCACCTAGAGCCAGCCATCCTGGAATGTGAAGTCAAATGTGCCTTAGGAAGCATCACTATGAACAAAACTAGTGGAGGTGATAGAATGCCAGTGGACATATTTCAAATCCTAAAAGATGATGCTGTGAAAATGCTGCACTCAATATGCCAGAAAATTTGGAAAACTCAGCAGTGGCCACAGGACTGGAAAAGGTCAGTTTTCATTCCAATCCCAAAGAAAGGGAATGCTAAAAAATCTTCAAGCTACTGCACAATTGCACTCATTTCACATGCTAGTAAAATAATGCTCAAAATTCTCCAAGCCAGGCTTCAAGAGTATGTGAACTGTGAACTTTCAGATGTTCAAGCTGGATTTAGAAAAGGCAGAGGAACCAGAGCTCAAACTACCAACATCCCCTGGATCATCAAAAAAGCAAGACAGTTCTGGAACAAAAAGTCTATTTCTGCTTTATTGACTATGTCAAAGCCTTTGACTGTGTGGATCACAACAAACTGGAAAATTCTTAAAAGAGATGGGAATACCAGACTACCTTACCTGCCTCCTGAGAAATCTATATGCAGGTCAAGAAGCATCAGTTAGAACTGGATATGGAACAACAGACTGGTTCCAAATCAGGAAAGGAGTATATCAAGGCTGTATATTGTCACCCTGCTTATTTAATTTCTATGCAGAGTACATCATGCGAGATGCTGGGCTGGATGAAGCACAAGGTGGAATCAAGATCGCCAGGAGAAATATCAATAACCTCAGATAAGCAGATGACACCACCCTTATGGCAGAAAGCAAAGAACTAAAGAGCTTCTTGATGAAAGGGAAAGAGGAAAGTGAAAAAGTTGGCTTAAAACTCAACATTCAGAAAATTAAGATCATGGCATCCAGTCCCATCACTTCATGGCAAATAGATGGGGAAACAATGAGAGACTTTATTTTCTTGGGCTCCAAAATCACTGCAGATGGGAACTGCTGCCATGAAATTAAAAGACGCTTGCTCCTTGGAAGAAAAATTATGACCAACCTAGACAGCATATTAAAAAGCAGAGACATTACTTTGCCAACTAATGTCCATCTAGTCAAAGCTATGATTTTTCCAGTAGTCATGTATGGATGTGAGAGTTGGACTATAAAGAAAGCTGAGTGCCGAATAATTGATGCTTTTGAACTGTGGTGCTGGAGAAGACTCTTGCGAGTCCCTGGGACTGCAAGGAGATCCAACCAGTCCATCCTAAGGGAAATCAGTCCAGAATACTCATTGGAAGGACAGATGCTGAAGCTGAAACTCCAACACTTTGGCCATCTGATTCAAAGAACTGACTCCTTGGAAAAGACCCTGATGCTGGGAAAGATTGAAGGTGGGAGGAGAAGGAGACAACAGAGGATGAGATGGTTGGATGGCCTCACGGACTTGATAGACATGCCTCTGAGCAAGCTGAACTGCACTGAACTGATAAAGAGTCCCAGGAGCCAAAAACCTGCATCTCCATTCTAAGAAAAACAAGGCAGGCACAAAAGCTGATCTCTGGCTCAGAGACAGAGGACTCAGAGTGGATGGGACTAGAGTAAACAGGGAAACAGAGCTCTATCTAAAAGGGAGCAGGTACTGCTAGGTTCAAACCAGATGTTGGAGGCAAGAACCTGGGCCAGCTGTTTCCAGCTCTACTGATGGATCATAAGCTGGAAATCTGTGTGTGTGTTTAATGAAGTTTCCCAATGTTAAAATATATATATATCAATTCGAATTTTGAAAAGAAACTCTGCCCACCGGTTGAAACACTTTCCACTGTAGCTATCAGTCTGTAACTTCTACTTAGGGAACCAAGAGAAATCAGGTTAGACAGATGGGCTGAAACCAAGTTTCAACTGGCCTTGAATGCCATGCTTACAGAGATCTGATTTGAGTCCACAGACAGCTTTCGTTTAATAGATTAAAAAAAAAAAAAGGCTAAAAGTTGATAAGAAAATGAGGGAAGCAGAGTGGTGTGGCAGGAGAAAAGATAACCAGGCTTCCAACTTGACTTAGAATGACCCAGCCATCTCGCAAATAGAAAGGACAACGGGGCTGGTTTCAGACCTGCTTGGTTCAGAGAAGGCAGCCGGATGCTCACCCATTGCCCCAGCTGATCGGGTACTGAGCCCGCGGGCCTGGGCAGCGCGACGCGCGTTCCTGCCTCCGCTCCTGATCCCGAGGGTCTGGGGAAAGCCCGTTTATAAACTGACTTTATAAAACAGTCGCCTATAAGATGGTGCCGATACCACCGGCTTCTCCGGGCAACTGTGGAGTTGAGGAGGAGGGGATGGGGCCTGCACTAGGGAGCGGGGAGGAACAAGCGAGCGCTTTCTTACCCGGGGCTCTGGAAGGTTCGAGGTCTCGGGGAGGGGGCGGCGGGGAACCAGGAGCCTGGCGCTTCCAGGAAAAACGGCCCCCCGCCCCGCGCCTCCCCGCGACAGGCAGCGACGGGGGAGATCAGAAACCTCCCGGGGCGGCCAAGTTCACCGGCGTCTCTCCCCGCACGCCGGGGGGACCTCTGTTCTGAGGGGCAGGCCCTCGCCACCCCAACTTAGAGTCCCCCCCTTTCTAGATCCCGGGGGCCAGGGATGCCTTTCGGGGAGCCCTGCCCCTCCGCCCGCCCAGGGCTCCTCCGCCCGCCCAGGGCTCATCCGCCGCACCGAGGGGCTCCGGCGAGGTGGGGTAAAGCGCCGCAACCGGTAGCCGGCGCGCCGGATTCCTGATTCCCAAACCCCCGCACTGCCGGAAGCAAAGTTTCCTCCCGCCCCCAACGCGGCCTCTCTAGGAGCCCGGGGTGCAGGCGTCTCAGTGGGAATAACCCCTTCGACCCCGGCAGAAAGCTGCAACTGGAGGAATTCGTTTCCTTGCTCCCTGAGAAGGGCTGAGTTGTCTAGTGTTCATTCTGGGGGACGTTTTGATGATTCTGGTGCCCCAGCTCGGCTGTTATTTTTCTTCTCTGAGCCTTGGCTGTCTTTGCAAACATAACCGAGCTAGCTCAAAGGCTTTCTGTAAGGATCCAATGAATTAATATATGCAAGCCCTTAAGTGCGCTTGACACATAGTAAGTGCTCAGTAAACGCTAGTGTTTGTTTGTTTGTACCGCTACCTTTTGTGGTGGTGGTGGTGGTTTTGGTAGCGTGCCTTAGTTCTCCGACTTAGGACTGAACTGGCGCGGAGTTCTAACCTCTGGACCGCCAGCCAATTCCTTACTGCTTCCTTTTTTTAAAGGGCTGTTGGCAGAAGGTCAGTTCTGTGACAGGAACATCAGGAACACCATAGAGAGGATAGTAAGGGGTTGCGGTTGATTGTGGACCTTCTTGCTAGGTTCCTTGAAGACCTGATCTCAGTGGCTGTGGGGCTCTTTTGTGAAGGGAGTATTCCTCCCATTTTACGGGTAACTGAGTGTATGTAGGTCAGAGTCTGATTCGAACTCAAAGCCCCAGGTCACGTGCCTCTTCTCCTCACACTGCATCTCTGAGTTTGAAAACTTTTTTCTGGGAATTCCAAACGAAAGCATGGAAACCATCAAAACTAAACCCATGTGTGTGATGTCACAGCCATGAACATCGAGAGAGTCCAGGGCTGAGGAGACTGTGCAAATTCACTTAATTCCTCCCAGGATGGACACCATCCTCACCTGAAGAAAAGGCTCTTGTAACCTTAGAAAGAAGCAGCAGCAAGCTGCAGACATCCAAAGAGAAGAAGGCATTGAGTATACATTTTAAGGATAAATTAAAACCATGCTTTTACTTTCAAAAACTATTTCCATCTAGCCCAACCTTTCACACACCCTGTGGAAACCTCAGGGGCCAGTCTGATTGGCCATTTCCTCCTGCTCAGGGTCCCTCTGGGCGGTTTTCACTGGGCTCTAGCGCTTAGCGCTTAGTCCGACTAAAGGTCCTTGGAGAGTGTGGAAGCCTGGAGGAAGTGGGCAGCTGTCCTTTCATTCCCTAGGGATGTAGCAACTGGACAGGAGAGCAGCCCAGGAGAGGGCGGGTCGGGAAGCTGTGAGGGAAAGGGGTGAGGGGCGCTGGGAGATGAAGGTCCAGAGTCGGCAGGCACCATCTTTCTTCCCCTCCCCTACCATGTCCTTAGCCATGCTGCTCCCTCTGCCTGGCTGAAGGTTTGAGAGGGCTGGACATCAGCGTCCATCTTGTCGTTTCTGTGAGAAAGTGCTGGGCTTTCCCAGGATCACTCTACGAGTCAGTGATTAAGTCAGGACTGTTCAGTCAGAACAGGATATGAATTCTCTCTTCATGTACCCCAGGCAGGAAGAGGAAGGAGTGTGAGGCCACACTGGTGCAAAGACCACACACACTTTCTCCAGTGAGGAAAACATACAGGGTGCTTGCTAAGTCGCTTCATTCGTATCCGACTCTTTGTGACTCCGAGGACTGTAGCCACCAGGCTCCTCTGTCCATGGAATTCTCCAGGCAAGAATACTGGAGTGGGTTGCCATTTCCTTCTCCAGGGGATCTTCCCCATCCAGGGATTGAACCCAGGTCTCTTGCATTGTGGGTGGATTCTTTACCACTGAGCCACCGGGGAAGCCCCATTATATGTTTAGGCCATAATTTATTTAATCAGCTCCCCTACTGGTGGACATGTAGGTTTTTGGTTTTTTGTTTAGTTGTTTTTAATTTATTTGGCTTCATTGGGTCTTAGCTGTGGCATGTGGGATCTTTTGTTGTGGCGCTCAGGCTCTCTATTGTGGCTCACTGGCTTTGTTGCTCTGCAGCATGTGGAATCTTAGTTCCCTCACTAGGGATCGAACCTGAGTGCCCTGCATTGCAAGGTGGATTCTTAACCACTGGATCAGCAGAGAAGTCCTGGACATGTAGATTGTATACAGTCTTGCTATAGAAACAATATTTCAATGCATATGATTATGCCTACATTTTTGCATGCCACATGTGTCACCAAGCCTGTACGATCTAGAAATGGTACTGGTGGGTCAAAGGTTGTGGGTGTTTTGAATTTTAATCAGTTTAGCCAATTTTCCCTTCCTCCTAGGAGGCACTGAGATGGATCTCCTTACTAATCATGTTTGAGACGGCATCCCCACAAATCATATAATCAAACTATTTATATTTGAAGATATCTTAGGTTAAAAATAGTGTTTCATGGTTGTTTTTATTTGCATTATGAAATTTGTTTTATAACCAACAGTGGCAAGAGAAAATGGAAGCGTGACATTGGAGGTGTGAGATTTTAAGAAAGCATTGTACCGCTTTGAACTAAGTCACATCTTCTGATCCCACTTGAACAAGGAAAATGAGAAAATATTCCAGTGAGCTCTAAGCCATCTGATTCCTTGGAGAAGGCGGTACAAAAGATATACAAATGAAATCACAATTTTCAAAAAAGGGAAAAGATGTTAAATAATACAAACCAAAGGCCAGCAGTCTTGATGTTTAACTCAGCTGGAATTCTCAATCAGACCATCCAGTGGATGACTTGTGAGTACAATGGCATGGTGTAGGGAAGAGGAAAGACACTGAATCCCATCAAGCTGCAATAATCACAGCTCTTACCTAACCAGGTGATCTTGGGCAGCCACCTCATATATTTCTGAACTTCTACCTCTTCAGCATAAAATAGGGGCAACCATAGCCACCTGCCAGAACAATGGCAAAAACTAAAATAACTCTTGGGAGTTCCCTGGCAGTCCAGTAATTAGGACTTGGAGCTTGCACTGCCATCGTGGGTTCAGTCCCTGGTCAGGGAGATAGGATCCTGCAAGCCATGCAGTGTGGCCAAAAAAAAAAAAAGAAAGCATATTATGTTAATATGGAAGGAAAGAGGTCAAACCTGAGCCCTAGACATCTGAGAAAAGAAGGCTGGACAGATAAGCTGGAGATTGAGTAGCTGGAAGGCAGAACAACTTGACTGCCCTTGTAAAAGGTAGTCTTTTTCCAAATCTAGTGATCAGATCGCAAGTGTGAAAAATCAGACAAACAAACCTCCAAGGGACTTCCCTGATGGTGTAGTGGTTAAGAATCTGCCTTGCCATGCAGGGGATGAAGGTTCGGTCCCTGGTTGGGGAACTAGGTTGGTTCCACATGCCACGGGACAACTAAGTCTCTGCACCACAGCTACAACAACAAACATCCAGTTTGTGGCAACTAAGACCCGATGCAGCCCCATAAATAAATAACTACTTAAAGAAAAACCAACCCTCCAAATCCTGGTTTTGTTTCAAGCCATCTTCTTATAAGCTAGGTACTTCTTTTTTTTTTCTTTTGGCCAAGCTGCATGGCATGCAGGATCCCAATTCCCCCTCCAGGGATTGAACGCGAGCCCCCCTGCAGTGGAAGCACAGAGTCTTAACCACTGGACTGCCAGGGAAGCCTTGTATGCTAAGTGTTTCTAGGGCTACCATTTCATTCTTTGTGTGTAGTCCCTGGAACTGACAAGGAAGTGATATTACTGTGCGTTTATCTACCAGCCCCAAAGAGCCGAAAGGCACATGTTGTAGCTAATCCCCTTATTGAGACTGTTTATGACTGGGATGTGTAATCTGTGTTGGACTGGATCCAGAATTAGGGGATGGGTTGAGGATATGACCCTTGGCATCATAAAACGTCATCTTGATGAGAACTCACAGGAGGACTTTCTCCCAAACCTTATATGAATTTTTAAAAATGAATTTATTCATTTTTGGATGCACTGGGTCTTCATTGCTGAGCACAGATTTTCTCTCTAGTTGCGGCAAGCAGAAGCTACTCTTCATTGTGCTGCAAGGGCTTCTCATTGCGGTGGCCTCTCTTGTTGTGGAGGACAAGCTTTAGATACCCTGGCTTTAGTAGTTGTGGCATGCAGGCTCAGTAGGTGCAGCTAGCAGGCTCTATAGCACAGCCTCCATAGTTGTGGCCCATGGCCTTAGTTGCCCCACGGCATGTGGAATCTTCCTGGAGGAGAGATCAAACCTTTGTCTCCTGCCCTGACAGGTGGATTCCTATCCACTGTGCCACCAGGGAAGTCCTCATATGAATTCTGTAACCAATATTTACTGGGGCCTCTAGAAATCTCAGTAAATCTATAACCTACTTTTAAAAAACATTTTTATTGGAGTATAGTTGATGTACTAAAACTCACTTTGAGCAACTGTACAAACAGAGCTTTATATGTATGATTGTACACCAAGCCTGGATTCATGTTATCATTTCTCCCCTTATTTTCCCTTTACCATTTTATTTTTTATCTTGATCATGATACTCTGCTACCACAGCTACAGTTGGTAATGATGGCTAGCATTTTGATGGCTAGGAGGCTTACTAGATGCCAGGCACCTGTTGTAATGCTTCAAGTCCTTTTTTGAAACCAAGCAAGGTACAAATAAAGAAGCAAACACAACTGCCAGATTCCCTTATCTCCCTTATGGTTTCTGTGATCCACACAGTCAAAGGCGTTAGCGTATTCACTGAAACAGAAGTAGATGTTTTTCTGGAATTCCCTTGCTTTCTCTATGATCCAACAAATGTTGGCAATTTGATCTCTGGTTTTTCTGTCTCTTAGAAACCTAACTTAAAAAAAAAAAAAAGAAACCTAACTTGTACCATCTGGAAGTACTGCCAAAGTCTAGCTTGAAGGATGTTGTGTATAACCTTGCTAGCATGTGAAATGAGTGCAACTGTATGGTAGTCTGAACATTCTTTGGCATTGCCCTTCTTTGGAATTGGAATGAAAACTGACCTTTTCCCAACCTGTGGCCACTGCAGTTTTCCAAATTTGCGGACATATTGAGTGCACCACTTTAATGGCATCATCCTTTAGGATTTTAAAGAGCTCAGCCAGAATTCCGTCACCTCCTTGGACTGCAAGGAGATCAAATCAGTCAATCCTAAAGGAAATCAGTCCTGAATATTCATTGGAAGGACTGTTGCTAAAGCTGAAGCTCTAACACTTTGAAGACCTTATGTGAAGTGCTGATACATTGGAAAAGACCCTGATTCTGGGAAAGACTGAAGGCAAAAGGAGAAGGGACGGCAGAGGATAAGATGGATAGGTAGCATCATTGACTCAATGGACATGAATCTGAGCAAACTCTGGGAGATGGTGGAGGAGCCTGGGATGCTGCTGTTCATGGGGTCGAAAAGAGTTGGACTCGACTTAGTGACTGAACAATAACAACAACCCTTATGGTACCAACTTAAAAAAATATGTCATTTTAATATCTGAGGCCATAAATCTTCGAGAAAGGCTACATATCTGACTTCACAGTTCTCCACATGAAGCAGTATTTGGAAATAAACACACCTACAGAGCAAAACAAGGATCTCTCAGCAGTCCAAAGGCATCGGTTAGGGACTTCCACTTACCTGGTGGTCCAGTGGTTGTTATATTTCCACTGCAGAGTTCCTGCGTTCAGTCTCTGGTCAGGGAAGTAAGATCCTGCATACCTTGTAGCATGGCCAAAAAAAAAGAGGGCATCAGTCAAGTGATAATAACCTTACAAAGCTCAGCCCCTAAGGCTCCCATAGGAAAGTGGTGATCACTAGAAGCCCACAAAGGGCCAGAGAACCAGACGATGGTCACGTCACTTACCCAGTATATACAAGAATAGGGACTGACAGTGACACTGTGCTCCCTCATTCTGAGCCCTGGTCTAAGAGGTGTCCTGCATTATCTTTCTAGATATGACTCCTCAGACAAGAAAAACAAAAGCAAAAATAAAGCAATAGGACTATATCAAACTAAAGAGTTTCTACACAACACAGGAGATCATCAATACAAGGAAAAGACAGCCTACATGGTTCAGTGATTAAGAATCTGCCTTCCAATGTAGGGGGGTGTAGGTTTGATCCCTAGTGGGTGGCACTAGTGGTAAACAACCCGCCCGCCAGTGCAGAAGACTTAAAAGATGCCAGTTCAATCCCTGGGTTAGGAAGATCCCTCTGGAGAAGGAAATGGCAATCCACTCCAATATTCTTGCCTGGAGAATCCCATGGACAGAGGAGTGTGGATAGCTATGGTCCGTAGCATCACGAAGAGTCAGACACAACTAATGTGACTTCACACACACACTGGGAAACTAAGATCCCACGTGTTGCAGAGAAACTAAGCCTGCATACAGCACCCCAGAGCCTGTGTGCCACAACTCGAGAGCCCACACCAGTCAATTTAAAAAATGGGCAGAGAAGCTGAGCAGATATTTTTCCAAAGAAGGCATACAGATGGTCAACAGGCACATGAAAAGATGTTCAACATCACTGATTATTAATGAAAAGCAAATCAATGCAACAGTGAGAAATCACCTCATGCCTGTTTGTGGCTATTATCAAAAAGGCAAGAAATAATATATTTGGGATTTTGCACTAGAAAAGTAGCATAGCCATACTAAAGAAAATATGTGAAAATGAAATCATACACCTGAAAATCACACAGTATTATAAGTCAACTGTACTTCAGTTAGCAAATTAACTCCCTCATTTTTTACCTGCCCCTAGTTCAACCATTTTTGCTTTTTATTGTATTTTCTTCTTCTGTTTTTCTAAGCTTTAAAAAAAATAGTTGTCAATTTTTGTTTCTTCATTGTCTTCACAGACATATGGTTTTAAAGTGATTTTACTGATTTATTTTTTGTTGCTCTGGGTCTTTGTGGCTGTGCGTGGGCTTTCCCTGCTTGCAGCAGATGGGGGCTATTCTTCCTTGTGGTGCACAGGCTTTTCATTGTGGTGGCTTCTCTTGTGTGGAGCACAGACTCTAAGCCACACAGGCTTCAGAAGCTGCAGCACACAGGCTCAGGAGTTGTGGGCAGGGGATTAGTTGCTGTGTGCATGTGGAATCTTCCCAGGCCAGGAATTGAACTTGTGTCCCCTGCATTGGCAGGCGGATTCCTATCCACTGTACCACCAGGGAAGTCCTTCACAGCCATACTTTTAATAGCTGTGTGTACAATTGCTTCCACATCTACCATCTATACTATATTGTGCTGAGTTATTTTGCCTGTGGTTGAATATTTACACTGCCTCAGTTTTGTGCCCTTACACGTCAAACTTTAAGGAACATCTCTGAGAATATATGTCACCCAATTTTTGTTGTTGTTTGGCCGCACGACTTTGGGGATTTTTGTTCCCCAACCAGGGCTTGATGGGGAAACAGGCCCTTGCTTTCAAGGCTGCTCATGAGTGCTTCTCCTCAGTCTCCCATTGCCTCTCTTTTCCAAGTTAACAACTGCTTGTATCTGCCCACTGGAACTGAGGGAAGGTCATGGGGGCTGAATGAAGGCTGCTTGCTGTAATCAAAGAAGTGGGAGATACAGAAGGCTGGTGCCCAGGAGCCCAACAGGGCCCCACACGCCTCCAGCATGCATTTCTCGGGGGTAGAAGGGCCCATCCTTTTCTGGTGGCAGCGTCTGGCAGCCTTCCTGCCTGTGGCTAGAAAGGTGTCCTCATGGCAAGGTGCCTGGGGTGATAAGGTGAGCGGCCTCCTCTGGCTTCACCTTCCCAGCCCTTGCCTCCTGCCTTGAGAGCATCCCTGTCCACAAAGCAGGGGACTGGAGTGTCTGGTCATGGCCCCACATCCTCCCAGATTACCCAGGACATGGTTTCCAGATTCCTGGCTCTCCTGCCCACCAAGCTGAGGGCTGTGTACTCTGACAAAGAAGACTGAGGCAGCCCTGGCTAGAGCTGGTCAGCTCTGAATTCTTGCATCACCTCAGGTAACCCTCTCATCCCTTGGAAAAACAAGGCTCATCCTCTTTCCAAAGAAGAGATAGCTAAATCTCTAAGAGGCAAAGTGAGTTGCCCAAGACCACACTGGCAGTGAAGATGGAGCAGGGTTTAGACCAAGATCCACTTCCAGGGGATCACAGGGTGGCACCAGTGATAAAGAACCTCCCTGTCAATGCAGGAGACACAAGAGATGCGGGTTCAGCCCCTGAGTCAGGAAGATCTTCTGGAGCAGGAGATAGCAACCCACTCCAATATCTTTGTCTGGAAAATTCCATGGACAGAGGAGCCTGGCAGGGTGCAGTCCATGGGGCTGCAAAGAGTTGCAGACAACGGAACACATACACACACCTAACCACCTTCAGGACCTTACTGCTCTCAGCGCAAGTGACCTGGGCCTCGAGGCACAAGGCTGTGTATTAAGGGGCCACACAGGAGGCTGGTGAGCTGTGACCAAGAAGAACATGGCAGTGCACTGTCCATGAAAGGGAAGGAGTCAATCTCATCCTTCCAGAAATTTCCCTGGCAGGAGGGTCTCCTTCATGGCTACTGTGCAAGCTGACTATAGGCAACAGGACAGCACCCTCCCACCTTCAGTCAGAGCACCCTTTGCCTCCCTAGAAGTGGGACAGGAAACTGTCTAGAGAATGGTTTGGCCCACCCAGGGTGCCCCGCCCTTCTCAATTCCTCTCTCCAGCTTCTGGAGCTAGTGGAGGAGAGAATGCTGGGGTTGAGAGGTTTACCCTGTGTCCTAGACACACACACACACACACACACACACACACACACACACACACACACACA